>JAGXOD010000078.1:1455000-1580000 GCA_020368025.1 Brachyhypopomus occidentalis
GTGCATGTGCCAATGCGTGTGCTCGCGCGCGTGTGTGTGTGTGTGCTGTACGGTGTTCGGTGTGTGTGTGTGCGATCCGTTCCCCCGTAGCGAGTTTGCTAAGGAGAGAGAGCGGGTGGAGAACCGGCGAGCTTTCATGAAGCTGAGACGGCAGCAGCAGGTGGAGAGGGAGCTGAACGGCTACCGCGCGTGGATCGACCGAGCAGGTACCACCGCCTCCGCCCAGCAGCCCCCACCTCCTCACCGCCTCCACCTGCAGCCCTGCTACAGCCTGCTTTCCCACCACCCCGACTCTCAGTAAACACGTCGCGCTTTTTTATGAATATCCAGTGGGGCTTCGTTCAGCTGGGGTGAGGGGAACCAGGGCACTGCACATGCTCAAAGCGCTACACAGATGAGGAGGAGACGCGAAGCCGTTGGACTGAGCTGTAACGTCCTTCCAGAACGGACGATTCCCAGTGTCTCACATCACACTGGGCAGTGTAGCTCATACAGCAAACGGTGTCTCATACGTGCTTCCTGGTAAGGAGGACACTGAGCTCGCAAAGCTGGTCATGCCCAAGAAGGGCACAGAAGGTGTGGCCTGCTTGGGTCATGGGCGGGGCATCCCAGCATCTCTGCTCTGAGCATGGGCGGGGCAATTGTGTGAAGGGTAGGTCAGCCTCATCTGCTGGGCCAGGAGGAAAGTGATGAAGTCTCACTGCTGGGTCTGTGTTCATTTGGACAATGTGACAATGTGAAAGCTGCTTCTGGCAATTGGCCATTTCAGTTTTCTTATTTGGGGTTTATACCTCGGCAGACTGCCTTCAGTCAGTTAAACCAAGCAACCGTACGCTAATGCAACACAGTGAGCACTTCACATGCTTTGGTTAGTGGAGGCCCCATGAAACTGCACCTCACTGAGAGATACTGAAAGGTTTGCCACACTGGCCCCGCCCCCGCCCCTGGCCCCGCCCCCGTCCTCTGCTGCCCCTGCCCCTGGCTCCTCCCCCCACGCCCCCAGCCTTCACCCGGCCCTGCCACCCACTGCCTGTGGCGGGTGTGCAGGTGAGCGCAGTGGTGGAGGGTGCAGCGCACACGCTAAGAGCCGCCTGGGAAGCTCACCCTCCCACACAGCAACAGGGTGAGCAGCAGGGTGAGCCTGACTCACTGACTGGAGTGTGCTAGTGTGTGTGTGTGTGTGTGTGTGTGGACGCGTGTGTGTGTGTGTTAGACACTGCGTTCTTCTACAGTGTAACGGATCAACTTTAATAAGCCAAAGGCACTGGCAACTTTAACAGTTTAACCAACTCACAAACAGAAAACACAAATAATTCCTACATAAATATATGTAAATATATGTATATTTATGCAGTATATACTGTGTGTATGCTGTATACCCATATACCTCATTGATATATTTCAACATTACATAAATGGGTCAAGCTTCCTGCCCTCTCTGTACTGTGTGCTTCAGTGTAACGTTGTTTTCTATCTCACAGAGGAGGTGATGCTTGCAGAGGAGAATAAGAACTCGGGCAGGTCTGCACTGGAGGGTACGATGTCTCCCTGCCTGCTAGCATGGCGGCTAATGCCACACGTTTGAACCTGTCGCTGTTTGCCAGACGCTCTTAAGACCTGCATCATTGTGACAGTGCTTGTGTTCACTGGGAAACCATCGCCTTGGTGATAATAGCATCCTGCCTAATCTTCTCCACCCAATGAACTGCAGGAACACTTTAGCCTAATGACCAGGCCATAGGTTACACATGCCTGACAGGCCATAGGTTAC
The DNA here is from genome assembly GCA_020368025.1 of Brachyhypopomus occidentalis. Classification (NCBI taxonomy): domain Eukaryota; kingdom Metazoa; phylum Chordata; class Actinopteri; order Gymnotiformes; family Hypopomidae; genus Brachyhypopomus; species Brachyhypopomus occidentalis. The sequence goes on from JAGXOD010000078.1 coordinate 1,456,772, forward strand.
ACACGACTAACAGGCCATAGCTTACACATGCCTGACAGGCCATAGGTTACACATGCCTGACAGGCCATAGGTTACACACGACTAACAGGCCATAGGTTACACATGCCTGACAGGCCATAGGTTACACATGCCTGACAGGCCATAGGTTACACGACTAACAGGCCATAGGTTACAGGCCATACACACCACGACTGACAGGCCACTTGCCTGACAGGCCATAGGTTACACTTGCCTGACAGGCCATAGGCCGACTGACAGGCCACACACACATGCCTGACAGGTCATAGGTTACACATGCCTGACAGGCCATAGGTTACACACGACTGACAGGCCATAGGTTACACTTGCCTGACAGGCCATAGGTTACACACGACTGACAGGCCATAGGTTACACATGCCTGACAGGCCATAGGTTACACATGCCTGACAGGCCATAGGTTACACACGACTGACAGGCCATAGGTTACACATGCCTGACAGGCCATAGGTTACACACGACTGACAGGCCATAGGTTACACATGCCTGACAGGCCATAGGTTACACATGCCTGACACGCCATAGGTTACACATAGGTTACGTTCTGAGATTGCGGTGTGTGAAGAAGCTCTGGCGTTTGTTCGAAACCATCATCGGGGGCACTAATCTCTCCGCTGTTGCTGTAGGATGCAGATCGTAAAGCCAGATATGACGTTTGTTAGGCAGCCCCGTACAGCCGTTTCAGTTACCACGGCAACGATTCTTTTCAGTTATTTACATGCCGACTGATGTGTTGTGCTGCCGCTCAAGGATCCACAAAACAAGCCGCGTAGTTAGAAACCCACCCGGGCGGCAGAGACGAGCGTGACGACCGGAAACTATTTCAGTGCGCTTTGCTGTTTCTTCAGTTTGCTTGTCTATCAGTGGAATCACATGGTCAATGTGTTCACGAGGTTTTAATGCTTTTGTTCAAACACGAACGTCTAGTGCTGAAGAGAGCAACAAGCAAGAAGAACGCACGTCGCAGAGGAGACGATAAATATTCCGAAATCTCAACAGTTGGTTAGTGGCGCCACATTCCATATGTTCTGTCTTTCTTCGTGCCTCTCCGTGGTCTCTCTGTGTCTCTGTCTCTCTCTCTGTTTCTCTTAAGTGTGTCTCTTTGTGTCTCTTTTCTCTCTTTCTCCCTCTCTCACTCATTCTGGCTTCACTTATATCAAATGATTTATGCTTATTATCCATTAAAAAACACACAGAGGCTGTAACACAAACATCTTAAGTTTCTAATCAAATCAAATGTGATTGCACATTGCTTACTGTGTAGTCAAATGACCAGGCTGTAAAATCAAGAACAGCTCTGATTACACATTTCTGATAATGTTGCACTGTGGCTCACCCTGCAGACCCTGGAGAAAGATTTAAATAAGCAATCATTAGAGAAAAAAAAGTGATGATTGCATCCCCAGTGCTGTTTTTAGATGTCCCGTAATTGTCTTGAGGAGTAGCGAACATCGGCCCTGCTCCTGGTGAAATGCGAGAGCCCTGATTAGCTGGATAAGGCACGTTAGATGACGCTCGCGGCTCCTCGGGGATGCTGGTATTCAGGAGCAGAGCCGCTAACCTCCTGCTTGTCGATGTCCGCGGTACGTATGCGTGGCGTGACCGCGGTTCTCCTGTGGTGTCGCTGCTCGCCCAGCAGGAGCTCCGCGTCCGCCGCACATCCGCAGCGCCCGGCGCGGTCCGGCCGCCTACCTCCGCCGCAAGGAGCGCATGCTCCGCTTCTCCATCCGCCGCATGGTGAAGACGGACAGCTTCTACTGGATCGTGCTCAGCCTCGTGGGCCTCAACACCATCTGCGTGGCCATCGTCCACCACGACCAGCCCGAGTGGCTCACCATCATGCAGTGTAAGGCGGGCCGTGGGCGTGGCCAGCCTCGCCGCCCCTCGCACTCCTCCACCAATCACATCCATTTCCATGTTAAGATGTTAGAACTGGGCCACTGCCAGCAGATGCACAAAACGAGACTCCCACCTTCGTGATTCATCTAGTGACGAAGGAACTAAGACCAGAATATAAATGAGAAGCCGAAATCCGATCAGACAGACGCGGGACTTGAAAGAGCAGCGTTTATCAAAGGGATCTTCAACTCCTGACCCTTAGCGTCTCTTTGATATTCAGATGATCTGTGATTGCCAAGGAAAAATTGATTAGCTACTCAAATGTGACATTAGCACTGCTAGGTTTCTTACAAGGACATCTGCAATAAAAGGGCCCAGTTCCAGCGCAAAGCTATGTAGCGGTACAGCTGGAGCACTGTAGGTGGCGCTAGCGAGCACAGCCTGCTCACCACAGGGGGCTTTTAAACAAAGACACGCCTCCATTTATTCACAAACTGAGGGCCATTAAACTTTGATTCTTTCTTTCATAGTTTTATGTCACACTGGTTCTTAACACAGCGGAAGACTTATTCTACAGCAGAAAGAAGCATGCGGCCAGATACATGTTCTCCTGGAGCTGTCACCACGGTGACAAGAGTAATGTTTCCCCATCCCTGTGCAGACTATGCAGAGTTTGTGTTCCTGGGCCTGTTCCTTGCTGAGATGTTCCTGAAATTGTACGGTCTTGGATTCCGCCTCTACTTCCACTCCTCCTTCAACCGCTTCGACTGTGGGGTGCGTCTGCCACTTCAGTCTCTTACCATTGAATGTCTTCATTCTCGGTTTAAGAGTACGTCATGACACTCATGTAGAAAATGGCCTCTTCGCGGTGTTTATGCTTAGACTTTAGCAAAGACTCAGAGTGGAACAGAATAGAACAGCACTTTATGGGACCTACAGTGTGTGACCTCATCGCTGTAGATGTTCAGTGCCCGGAATACATCCGGCCTACGAAAAACGTACAGTTTCTCTGGCAGCTGCTTCAGAGCTCATACACTGCTCCTTCTGAAGGGAAAGTGAAGAAGTTCTGGGTTTAGTTACAGACGTTTTATTACCACGTTCGTAGACGTAGCGTCTACACATTCTTTGGTTGTCATTCACCTTTGCCAAGAGCGAGTGGCCTTGAGTTATTTTGCCTCTCCGTCGTCTTTTATGCAGGTGATTGTTGGCAGCATTTTTGAGGTGGTTTGGGGATTCTTCAGGCCCGGAATGTCCTTTGGCATCAGTGTCCTCAGAGCTCTGCGACTCTTACGGATTTTTAAGATAACCAGGTAAATGTGTGACCTCTAGTCCAAATCTACACATGTGAAAATTAGTATGTGAGAGACGGAGATAGATAATCGAGATGGGAAGAAGGGGCGTAGTCATGAAAGGTTGGGTGGGAATGTTAGCGATTGTAATTTTTTTTCCTGACTGTGCTACAGTCCATGTCGTTAGCCAGTGGTCAGGAGGTGTGTGTGTGCTCACGTCCCACTGCGTTCACACGGCCGTGTGTCCCCAGATACTGGGCGTCCCTGAGGAACTTGGTGGTCTCCCTGATGAGCTCCATGAAGTCCATCATCAGCCTCCTGTTCCTGCTCTTCCTCTTCATCGTCGTCTTCGCTCTGCTCGGAATGCAGCTGTTTGGTGGCAGGTAACGTTCTGACGCTCTGATTTCATCATCTTCTGCTCTGAGGGCACTATAAATATGTTCTGCAAAAATTATACTGTGGTGGATTTTAATGTGCAGTACACAGATCAGTTCTGTTAAATGTTTTGCTGCATATAGGTTCTGCTTGTAGTCACAGTCTTGAATCATGTTGTGCAGTATCCACAATGAAGACAGCCGGCTTGCCATATAATTAACTTCAGGAACATTTCTAACACTGTCCAGGTTACATTTATTCTGATACATGTACAATTAACAACATTCACTGTTCGGCTATAGATCGAACGTATAATTCACTGTTCGGGTATAGATTGAATATATAAGTAAATACGTGTTTTGGCTGGTTCTGTAATACAGATTCCAACAGCCAAAAGTATTTTTGAGGGAAGTGATCCCTGTTCTTCCATCTGTCCTCACAGGTTCACCTTTAAAGACTACACGCCTGCCAACTTTGACACATTTCCAGCTGCCATTATGACGGTCTTTCAGGTTGGTGTTGAGGAGCTGCAGAGATGTCATGATTTCCCTCCTTACGTGGTCATTGACCTGTCCATCAAGGCAGTTTTGAATAGGCAACTGGTTTGCTTTTAACCGCAGATTCTGACAGGTGAAGACTGGAATGAGGTGATGTATAACGGGATCCGCTCGCAGGGAGGGGTGCAGTATGGCATGTGGTCCTCCATTTACTTCATCGTGCTCACACTGTTTGGAAACTGTATCCTTCACCGGATCCATTTTTCATTTTGGACCCATGTTTTTTGGACAGAACATTAACTGCAGTACTCAAAACATTGTTACATTGTTTAAAGATTTAGGCTGTAAATCTCCAGGCTAGAAAAGAATGCGCAAATGATCCTAATACAAACCCAGGTGTGGTCAATCACATAAGCAGGTCAAAACACTATGGAAAATTATATCTCTATTTAGTTTAAAGATGCATTTGTTAAGGTCAATGTACCGCTCCATATATCTTGAGTAAAGTAGTCATCCATATATCTTGAGTAAAGTAGTCATCCATATATCTTGAGTAAAGTAGTCAACCATATATCTTGAGTAAAGTAGTCAACCATATATCTTGAGTAAGGTAACCATCCATATATCTGATTATAGTCCTTGACGATGACTTCACAGACACTCTACTGAACGTCTTCTTGGCCATCGCTGTGGATAACCTGGCCAATGCACAGGAGCTGACTAAGGTGGGAACATCCTCGCCACTCGGTCCTGATGCAGCATTAGCTGATGCACGAGTAACTGATGGGTTAATATCAAAGTGTTGGTTTATCATCAGGATGAGGAGGAGGAAGAGGAGTTCTTCAATCAGCGTTACAAGGGCAGAGAGTTTGGCCTCTCAGAGTAAGTGTCACTACTCCCATCAGTAAGTTCAGCTCATCTTGAGTAGCTAGTTAAACGTGGCGGCATCGGGTTAATTAATTCGTTTGTTTGTTTATTTAACGTTCCGCTGTTGATTTACATGCATGTGGCCTTAAATGCTGAGGAGGGCTAGCCGCCAGGTTCCAGGATGTTAGTGAAAGGCGTTTGCGTTCCTGATGTCCTCGTGATCACAACGCTGGCGTTCTGACCCACCACACGCCACTGCCCTTCATGTGTTAGTGTACCATTCGTCTGTCGCTGTGTTGAGTGAGTTTTGGGTGCTGCTCCCTGCTTAGTGAAAACACAAAATCACAGATGTCAGTCACAGGAACTAAACTGAGGTGAATTATGAAAGTCTATCACAGAATCCTTCAGCCAGGTGTCATGGCGATGTCAGATAGTCAGTGTCAGCTGAAACCCCTGACAATTTCAGAAAATATATGTGTGAATAATCTTTTCAAGGACTCATCCAGTGGGATCTCAGGATGTTTATTTATTTAATTTGCAAATGTTGTCTTGTTCAGAATATTCCTCGTAGTGGCTGGTCTTCTGTAAACGGGTTCTGTAAGTGTGATAATTTCTAAGTCCTATTGCCTAATGCGAGTGTGACCTGTCAATGATGGTCAGAGCCTTGGAGCCTTGATGCGAAATGCTTCATTGTGAATGCCAGACAGTACAAACTTGGCCAAGCTGCTTTTTAAGAGGAACTTGTTGACCGAAAGCAGCCCACATACTGAGAATGTTTTCAATACACTGATTACATTCGAAGTCATTAGTACAACAACAAAGCTTAATTTGTTATGGTGTGCCTGAAACGTCCCTTGGAGCGCAATGACTGTGTAATTACTGTGTAATTACCTTTGTACATAGAATTTCACTCCGGAATTGCATTCGGCACAAGTTATCTATATAGTCCCACATATATAAGCTGCGATGTTTCTCAGAAAAGGTGATTTTTGAAAACTATCCATATCTATTCCTGACTTTTAAGTTATTCCAAGTTCCTCCCTACTGGCTGTGATGTGAATTCCAGCTTCCTGAGTGAACCTCGCATGTGTCTGCTCTTACCGGCATGCTCTCACTGTCCTCCCTCACACACACACACGCAACTCACACACACCACACACACTGCCAGACTCCACACACACTCCACAGAACTGCTGCAGTGCTCCTACAAGCACTACCTTAATGCTCTGAGTGAGTTCCCTGGCTTTACATATTACAAATGCACAGCAGTAGATAAAACTGCTATGGAAATAATTAAACTGACATGGAAACCATTTTGCAGTTTTAATAGATGTGTGTTGTGTATGGGGAAAAAAATAGTCTGTGGAAGAAAAAAGAATCTCGGAAAACAAATATTAACAGGTACTTCCAATTTCATCTTTGACTGGTTTGTTTGCCAAAACCTGAAGAGCATATTAATATGATAAAGCTTTCATCGTATTGTCTTGTCAATATATGGTTGTGGAATGACAAAGACCAAATTATCACTGATGCTAAACTACACACAGGTATAGAAACATGACTCAGCTATCTGTATTTAAGTAGCAATTGTTGGCCATCATTTCGGTAATGTTTCAAATCCTGTTTCGAAACATAGTTGTTACAAGTTATACCAATTTACAACATTTCATGCAAGGCCAGCGTGTAAGGCGTAAGAGGACGAAGAGAACTACAGAACGTCCCCCAGTGGAAGTCCAGACCACAGCAGATGGCAGAAGGTATCAGCGTCCGCTGTCATGAGATACAGCAAATCAAGAACCAGGAGTGACAAGAAGCGAAATGAGATGCCCCTTTGTAGAGACTTGCACAGCGCAGCTCTCATTAGGCCATGCTGGTTAATACCTGTCCTGAAGGACCCCTTACCTCAACAGGGTTCGGCTTTCTCCGCTCTGACACACCTGTTTTGCCGATTCGCTTCCTAACTTCCTATGAGTTGAAGCATGTAGATTAGGAATAAGTAAGACTGAGTAAAACTACACAGTGCTGTGCAGGAGTCCCACAGGGGTTGGAATGAGAACACTGTCATTGAGAATTACTCACCGAAACCTCATTGGCATTTGAAGCCGATGCAGGAGGAATGGCAGCGTTCCAAAAAGAGTGAGAATGTGCTGAAACTAAAAAGGTACTCTGGAGTGCACACTGTGTGTGAGAGTGCAGGCACATTTAGGCACCCTTCCTTCAACAGTGATCCTGTTGGATTTCAGCTTCTGGGTTGGATTAAGTCCTGCAGACTGGCTGGATCATTCAGTCTGCAGCCCAGAAGCCAGAATCCACTAGGATAACATTTGGAGGGAAAAACACCGCCTCGGCTGGTGACGACAGACAAATGTTTGCACGGCCTGAGCGGAAGCCGCACAGGCAACCTGAAATGAAGCCGCGTAGCGCTGGTAGGGAAGCGCGTTGTCCGCGCTGTGAGGATGACGCCATGGTGCACGGGCGGATGGCCCGATAGTTACAGCACACCTCGTTTGGACATGGCATTGCAGTACAGAGACGCTTGACTATATCACATCATGTCCCCAGGGCCTAACTGAGAGCCTCGGCTTCTGCACATACCTTTGCGTCCTGCCACACGCCTCAGTGAGAACAAGCGGTAGGTCACACTGTCGGTCTGCTTGCAACACGGCGGCAGCAGAGAGGGTTAGAAAAATCGTTCCCTCTATCAGAAAAGAAAAAACCGTTCTCTCTGTTAGACCCATTTGGCCACGTATAGTGATCCTGTTTTGGTCTTTGTCAACTTGATTGTTTTGTCTGTCTTCTGTACAAATACACTAATGGCTTATTTCCAACCAATCATTCATTTGATCACATGGACAGCAAAAGAATGCGTATAAATGTGAGTAATCCCGTCTCTCGATACCCCCTTTTACCTGTTACATCTGGACCATTCACCTTCATTTTGGTCTCATTTACTTCACTGTCCAATACATGCCTGACCGTGTAATACTTCCTGTTTCTGTTTCCAGCTTTTATTTTGTAATTTCCTAGATTTCGTTCTAGGGTCTTTGTTTTTCTTCCCCTTCCCTGGAATGCTCTTTTTTCCGATATTGTGAATATCTCAACCTACGCCAATAACCCCATTATTTTAAACTTCTGATTTCTCAGATTCGATCAAACACACCCCTCGTGAATGCTACCGTCGTTGTAAGGCCGCTGTAGGGCGTGAGCGTTTGTGGTGACTGAGTCTGTTTGGTTGAGCAGAAGGAGGCGGCGGCCGTACCTGTACAGGAAGCGAGCCATCCACAGGGGTCGCCCGAGCCCCGCCGAGGCGGAGGAGGAGACGGTGGTGACCAAGGCGTGCGAGGAGCCGCCGGTCAGCGCCTTCGCCAACCGCCGCGAACGCCGCAACAAGATGAAGATGTCGGTGTGGGAGCAGCGAGCCAACCAGCTCCGCAAGAGGCGTCAGATGGCCAGCCGCGAGGTCCTGTTTAGCAGCCCCACCGAGGACCCGATGGACACCCCCGTGAGCGGGCACCACCAGCCGCACGAACCCGGCTCCGTGTCCCCCGAGATCAGCCCGGCACACCTGCCCGAGTCGCCCATGTCGGTGGTGATGCCCTTGCCGGAGCCACCCATGTCCATGTCCATCCCCGAACCTCCCGAGTCCGAGCTGCCGGACCTCCCGGGGTCGGGAGGTGAGGAGAGGTCCTCGGCCGCTCCGCACCGCTCCAACACAGAGAGGAGGCATCGCGTGGCGCGGAAGTTTCGGGCGGCGGCCGCCGTGGGGGTGGCGCAGGGTGGTCGCCCCCGGAGACACAGGCACAGGGAGTCCAGGCCCGAGTCCAGGAACGCAGACGCGTCTCAGACGTGCGACGAACTGTTTCCGGACGGAGGGGACGACACGGACACATTGCAGTCCAGAAAAGGCACGCACACGGACGAGGGCGAACAGATCAGGTCCCGCCACCAATCAGAGCTCGAGGAGGACCAACAAAGGTAACGCTGTCTAGAAAACAGCTCTGAACATGCTGTTGTTGTGTAGTGTTGCGTAATGAATCTAGAATATATACCACCAAGAGAACAAGGACAAAATTGGGGGAAAGTGATCGGATTTATTGGTGATAGTATCGATGGTGCGTGAACATGTCCTCTGTCATTTAGAGCGACAGGCTTCTTCTTCGACACTTATTACAGTGCAACCCGTGGGCTGCACTGCAGAGTGCTGACTTGCTCGGTAATCCCCGTTTCAGGGTGTGTGCACCCTGTTTCTGATTATTTATAGCAGACACCTGTGTACGTGCAGATATAATTAGAGGGCTGTTGTGGCAGGTAACCCACTAGCGCTGCGGATTGCGTCAGCGTATTCACTCCGTCTCACGGCAGCGTTTTCACTCCCACGCCGCTTTGTTTCAGAGACGGCGGCTGCGTCTCCGAGGGCGGCGTGACGGGGGAGGACCGCGAGGCCGGCGGGCCGTATACCTGCGGCGGGCCGGCCGAGGAGGGAGACGGCCCGCCTCGTCCACGCCGCCTCACGGACAATGTTCAAGAGCTCCGTTACCTCTCTGGGGAAGCCGTCGACAACGAGAACAACGCCAGCTATTTAAACCAGGGGGAACGTGCGACAGGGGCCGGTCTCACGCGCGAGATGTCCACGCAGCCTCTGTTGGAGCTGACACCGATGACTGGTAATTTTAGAGGCGAAAGCTCCAGTCTTTTGCATTTTATTGTCACAGCTTCGTTACTGTGTAGGCATTAGCGATGAACCTTAATTATGCAGTGTTCATCTAGGGGGTAGTCATGCAGATGTAGCCGCAGATCTACATTAGATGCGGATGGAGCAGCTCAGACTGGTGTTGAGGCGCAGGCCCCCAGTTCAGTGAGCTTCCCTTAGCGAGGGAAGATGAGCGAGCAGCTGCTAGCGTCTCTGCTAGCGTCTCTGCTAGCGTCTCTGCTAGCGTCTCTGCATGCTGGGGTAACCGCTGGAGTAACCGCTGGAGTAACCGCTGGAGAACCCGCTGGAGTATTGCCACCTAATCCTGTGACATTTCGTAGTCAGTTTCAAGGACGTGGAAGCCGGTCGCCCCGATAAAGCCGAGAGAGATGACGACGACGACGACGACGACGACGATGATGACGAAGTCGAACCCGCGGAAGCCGCTAAAGCTGCCACGCCAGGGAGCATGTTCATCTTCAAAAGCAAAAACCCGTAAGGCCGAACGCTTTCAGCTCCACTGGCCACTACTAGCCACACCCCCCCCCACATCCTTCCACAGAAGCAAGAAACCTTTTGTGCTAATTACCATTCTCACACAAGGCAGCACTGCACAGATACTGGACCTAGTGAGGGGAGGTGACTCAGATGCTTCACAGCATGATGTGTCCGATGTGTCCGTCATAACTGCAGGATTCGGAGAATATGCCATTACGTGGTGACGCTGCGCTACTTTGAGATGACGATCCTCCTGGTGATCGTGGCCAGCAGCATCGCCCTGGCTGCTGAGGACCCTGTGTGCACCAACTCTGAACGCAACCGGGTACGACCTCCCACATGCCAAAGGTTTTAGCTGCGCGGGCAAATGTAAGAGCTGAAGAAGAAATCAGGAAAAAAATAACAGATGTGGCATTTGCTGTGTGCTGTTACACTCTGTATGTTTGATCTCACAGCAAGAGATTTACTGGGTCCATTTTTTTTAGCATTATACAACTTTTAAAAGCTACAAAGGGGCAATTATAATTCCATAATTCAGTGTTTCAATCTACTTTCATTACCTTCTTGTCCTTCTCTTCCTGCAGGTTCTACGTTACTTTGATTATGTTTTCACAGGTGTCTTTACATTTGAAATGATCATAAAGGTACTTGCTTTAGAATTTTAGCCATTTTACAGACACACACACAATCGTGTAGTGCAAGGCTGTCGGCTTCCTGTAGTCATATCAAGTCATTATTGTTTTTGGTTGAAACGTTGAATAGATGATCGACCAGGGCCTAATCCTCCATGATGGCTCGTACTTCCGGGACCTGTGGAACATTCTAGACTTCATCGTGGTGGTCGGCGCCCTCATCGCTTTTGCTCTCACGTGAGTGGGAGGGGTGGGGGGGCTCACGTCCAGGTGGCTCACGTTCAGGTCACACCGAACACTGAAACGGGAAATCAATGTGCCTGATCTTGTAATGTTGGATGAAAATAAGAGTTTACTTTAATACCACACACAATTTCACTGACTGAATCCAGCTTGTGAAATGCACATCTGTGAGGGATCTGTGTAGTAGCTGGATAACTATGTATGTATCCAGGGACCTAAGATGCTCTTGTATTACTCACTTAGCCCATTAGAAAAATAGTTGAATGATTGGATTAAATCAAGAAATTATTCCTTTAGCTAGTGACTTTGTTGGAGATTTAGGGTCTTGGTTTACAGTGTAATTTGTTGATCTGTAATGTGGAATGTTTGTGATGATGGTAATGATGACCAGGATTACCATGATTGTCACTGCCCAGTGCAAAAACGTAATTAACTTTAACTGCACAGGACACAAGTCTCTACAAGGTAGCTGGCATATTTAGTAGCTAGCTATGTCATATAACACTCAGTGACACCTACTGTATGTTGTAGCAGTAGGGCCTTTCATCACAGGGAGCTCCTGAACACTGCTCAGTCCAGTGCCTCTCAGATGTTGTATTGTTTACACTTCCAAGAAAAGTGAAACTATATTTGCCTGCTTGTTTTCAAATTCTTAATAAACTTAATTGTACTTTAATTGATTTCATTATAAACAATTGTGAGTTAATTCTGTAATGCAGTCCAGTTCTTTAACCAAGGTGAGAAGATGTGGACGTGTGTTTTTGTGTTGCTAATCTCTTGCTACACCTCTGGGTGTTCTGTGCTTGCTCCTCCTGTCTCTCCTCTTATCTCTGTGGTCTTATTGTGCCTTCCAGGAATGTTTTGGGGTAAAAGCAGACACTTCTCATTCTTCATAATGTTTGCACAGATACATTATTTATGTCAGTAACTATTTATGTGATCCACGTGTGTAATGTTTGTGTGGTGTTTCATGTTAATCAGTGACAGTTTCGGACATTCAGAAACAGAATTTCCGACACTCACTGACCACTTCATTAGGTCCAGCTGTCGTATGGTGTTTCAGAGGTGTACAGCTGTAAGCTGTGTCTCAATTTGTCAGCCATCCTTTATGCTCAATACAGTCTCAAAGTTAAGGTTACACACTGACATGGAAGTGGATGTTGGTGGAGATTTTACACGCATCAGCACCACAACTGGGTAAAGTGCATTTTGCCAGGCAAACAAACACCCAGCCAACAGTGATGAAGGATCTGAGGATGGACAGACAGACTGAGCATGGCTACACTACACCTTCAGTCTGTCTCACGTAAATAAATACTCCTGCCCATTTTGTAGGAATGTGAATGGTGAGTGTAGTTTAAATTATATTCTGATGTGTATCTATATATATATATTTTTTTTGCAGCATTACATTCTGTTTTAAATCAAATCATAGCGTTATAAGCCAAAGCAAAGGCACCTTTGACCTTTTGTATCGAATGGCGTCGTGAAATAATTTTTTCATTTTGAAACTGTATCGTTTCATTGATGGAGTTTCATTTGCTGGAGTGAGAGACAGTGACTCCTGTAGTGGCAAAGCAATTCAGGTTCCTGGGCCCCTGTTGACACAGTAATGTTTAGTGCAATCACACGGCGTTAAAACGTGACCTGTGGCTTATACCTCTATGTTACATCCCCTTACTTGTGCGCCTTGTTTGATATAGTGGGTGAGTATCGTGTCTGTGAGTCTCCGTGTGTGCGGTATGTGTTCTACATGTCAAACACTAACGCAGGTGTTGCTAATCACAGAAACAACAAAGGCCGAGACATCAAGACGATCAAGTCGCTCCGGGTTCTCCGAGTTCTCCGTCCCTTGAAGACGATAAAACGTCTCCCAAAACTGAAGGTATTGCCAGCAGTAGCAGATCAGATCTTTGTGGTCATGGTTCCTCAGTCAGATCTTTGTGGTCATGTTCTTGGTCATTTTTGTGCTTCCATAATGTTATTCAGGACTAGAATTTGACATTAGCGATTCTGAATGATCCCCAGTAGATGTCAGAAGGTTGTGTTTCAAAAAGTATGTGAAATCCTCCTTCCTTAAGGACACGAATGTTTAGAATTCTCCCCTAGCGGCTGAAAATGAAGCTGTGAGCAGTGTGAACGAGTTGCTGTGTCCCCACAGGCCGTGTTCGACTGCGTGGTCACCTCCCTGAAGAACGTCTTCAACATCCTCATCGTCTACAAGCTTTTCATGTTCATCTTCGCAGTCATAGCTGTGCAGTTGTTCAAAGGGAGGTTCTTTTACTGCACGGACGGGTCCATGGGCACCCAGAGAGAATGCCAGTGAGTCCCTCCCACATAGTGTCACATACAAAAACTCATAACGTCTCTGCTAACAACGCTGGCACACATTTGCATGTATACATTACAATATATACACATAATTTATGCGCATGCATAAACAGTTACATATGAAGTGGCTCCTGCTTGCCATTGGCAATAACAAGTTACAGAAAGCAGATATGCTCAACATAATCCAAAATATATGTATTAAAAAGCCCCAGGGGGTAACTGGAGCAGGGTAACTGCAGTAGCCGTCTGGTCTTGCCCCTTGCAGAGGCTACTATATCGATTATGCGCGGGACAGGAAGGAGGTGAAGAAGAGGGAGTGGAAGAGGCACGAGTTTCACTATGACAACGTTATGTGGGCGCTGCTCACGCTCTTCACCGTGTCGACGGGAGAGGGTTGGCCGCAGTACGTGACCTCTCCCCACCCCCACACGCCCCACCCCCACAGGCCTCGCCTCTCACGCCGTCCTCCATCGCCGACGTCACCGGCACAGAGAGACTTCTGGGCATCCTGCCACGTTCATTTAATTATCTTGAACATTGAAAGATGTTTAGAGTTTCTCTTGTTGTCTGCCTCTCTCTGTCTCTCTTCTCTCTCTCTCTTTCTCTCTCTGCCGCCATCCCCCCTTCTCTCTCTCTCTGTCATTCTCTTTTTTTCAAAGCAACAGAATGCTGACATGAAATAAGGGAGTCAGATTTCAACTAAAGCAAAAAAAAAAATCAAATCTATCATTAGACAGCTTTCCTGAGACAGCAGAGATATGGAGTCCTTCCCCTCACTAGAGGATTAGCACAGGACTGCTGAACTTCATTTGAACTCTTAATTGCACAGAACCACGTCTACGTACTCATGAGAGCATGGTTACGGTGTGGGGGGATCTCCTAGCTGTGTTTGTGTCCTCGTTCTTAACCCTTCAGGGTTCTCCAGCACTCGGTAGATGTGACTGAAGAAGACCACGGTCCAAGCAGAGGCAACCGCATGGAGATGTCTATCTTCTACGTGGTGTACTTTGTCGTCTTCCCTTTCTTCTTTGTGAACATATTCGTTGCCCTCATCATCATCACATTTCAGGAACAAGGAGATAAAATGATGGAGGAGTGCAACCTGGAGAAAAATGAGGTAACTCCCCCTCTAAACGAGGTCACTCCCCCTTCAAAATGAGGTAACTCCCCCTTCAAAATGAGGTAGCTCCCCCTTCTAAATGAGGTAACTCCCCCTTCAAAACGAGGTAATTCCTCCTTCTAAACGAGGTAACTCCTCCTTCTAATCGAGGTAACTCCTTTTAAATAGGCCAAGTGGCCTGCACAATTTCTACAAACCTCCTTGCGGAGGTTATTTCCAACCCTAACTTACCACACCTTGGTGCGTATAATAAATGCCTCAAATGTCTGAATTACTAGAGCCAGTTTTAAATTACAGTTAGAACCAAAATCAACAGGGTAATAGATCTCTAACATCAGAATTGGGTTCTGTTTTAGGCACCTGACTGAAATACTCATAATGAAGTAGTGGGAGTGGGAGGGACCTAGGTGGCACATGCAAATGAGCCTATTTTAACTGGGCATTCGTAACCTCATTAGCATTTTAAGATAAGGATACTTTTTAAGCCTTTGCATTTTCAACTTTGAAGCTCACTAAAGATATCATATTACCTCAAAATGTTAAGGAATGTTCAAAATGTCTGAAATGTCTTCAGAAACCTGCAAAAAAAACACAATATATTGTGAAATTTCACAGTGCACCTTTTCCCTTTCTAACTTCTCATAACCTCCATCTCTTCTTCAGAGAGCCTGCATCGACTTCGCCATTAGCGCAAAGCCCTTTACGCGCTACATGCCCCAGAACAGACAGACCCTGCAGTACCGGCTGTGGCACTTTGTGGTCTCACCATCGTTTGAGTACACAGTCCTGGTCATGATCGCGCTCAACACTGTGGTCCTCATGATGAAGGTAGCAGCGTCCTGTTTGCTTGCATCGTATCAACACTTGTTGTGTAGCGACTTGGCATTTAAAAGATTAACGCGTGTAGATTTTGGAGCACAATTATGCTGGAGAGAACTGTGACCTGTGAACTGTTGGTTTTCATTTTGTGCATTAATAACGGAGTAAAAGGTCTATAGCAACACAAAGTGGTCGTCTAATAAGGAGGTAGCTATGTTTTATAGCTATAGCTATGCTGTAAAGCAAAATCATAATCCCATAATCCCATAATCCCATAATCCCTCTTGTGTGTGGGCAGTACCACTCAGCTCCTGCAGCCTACGACACAGTGCTGAAGCACCTCAACACAGCCTTCACTGTGCTCTTCTCCCTGGAGTGCATCCTGAAGATTATGGCCTTTGGCTTAGTGGTGAGCACGCCACATCTCAGCCATCTCCTACAGAGCTACCATCCTGCAGAATGTACTTTCTAATCCTAATCTAGTTATGATTAGAAACCAAGTCTAGGAGTTTTAAGGTGTTTAAATGTTCCTCTAGACCCTGGATATCTGGATCAGGTGTTTAAGAATAGCATTTGAAGCTGGCGTGGAGATGAGATGTAGATTGATTTCAGACAACAGTTGCCAACTAGAACTACATCAGAATTACAGGCTCAGAAGAATAAGCAACACTAATAGAAAACTAACTTGAGGCCTAATTCTTGTGATCCAATATAAAGATTCTGAAAGCATTTGTCTTTGTTCTAGAAGCTTGACATTTTGAGATAAATATTTATTTCTTATATTAAAATGTGGTAAAATAATTGTGAGTCATGTCTAATATAGTTATACTGTATTACTCAAAAGCATAAGTGCATTTGTGATCTTTTCTGACAGAACTATTTTCGAGACACCTGGAACATTTTTGACTTTATCACTGTACTAGGCAGCATTACTGAGATCATCGTGGATTTACAGGTGAAGATGAATCCATTTCTATTTACTTTAGAATATATCATCTTTTATTTGCCTTCTGCTGTATTTAATTGCATGTTGTCTGATCTGCTTATAGATTTGATGCCAAGTCCTGTGTTCTTTACTCCGAACAATGAATCATTAATATGTAAAACAACTCAAGTGATAAGAACACAGATATCAGACACTAGCCTTACAGTCACATGCATTATCAGACACTAGCCTTACAGTCACATGCATTATCACACACTAGCCTTACAGTCACATGCATTATCACACACTAGCCTTACAGTCACATGCATTATCAGACACTAGCCTTGCAGTCACATGCATTATCACACACTAGCCTTACAGTCACATGCATTATCAGACACTAGCCTTACAGTCACATGCATTATCACACACTAGCCTTACAGTCACATGCATTATCACACACTAGCCTTACAGTCACATGCATTATCAGACACTAGCCTTGCAGTCACATGCATTATCAGACACAAGCCTTGCAGTCACATGCATTATCACACACTAGCCTTACAGTCACATGCATTATCACACACTAGCCTTACAGTCACATGCATTATCAGACATTTGTGACCAACCAAATCAGGTCACTTGCTTGGAAAACTCTGTTGAAGCCGAACATGTTCTATTTCAAACTTGTATGGAAGAAATCATTGTGAACACAATCGTTCCCCCATTCCAGTGATCCACTCCTGTCTTTTGTAGTCTCTGAATGCTTTCAACATGAGCTTCCTAAAGTTGTTCCGGGCAGCCAGACTCATCAAACTCCTGAGGCAAGGCTACACAATCCGGATCCTGCTCTGGACCTTCGTACAGTCCTTTAAGGTATAAAGCCACTGGTTACCTTCAGAGTTGCTTAGAAATATCCCTGCTCAGTATTGTCCGGAGCTGCTATGAGTTCAGTCCATTCCATGATTTTGCACCAGCCAGTTTACTTTACTAACTTTTTACACCTGCTGGCTTGAGCCAGTAATCAAACACAAGAGGCTGGACCAAAATCCTGGAGCGGACTTGGGCCTCCAGATCCCACGTTGTCCATGTCTGACTCACGTAGTTCTGAATCAGTCATGTGGCAGGCTCAGTCCCCAGTGAGGTATCGCCTGCCGTCTCTGGGTGGGGGAGACTGCGTGTGTGACTGTGGGGGGTAAGTGGTAGGAATGACCCCGCTCTGCTCCACCCGTCTCCACCCTAGGCCCTGCCCTACGTCTGCCTCCTCATCGCCATGCTCTTCTTCATCTACGCCATCATTGGCATGCAGGTGAGGCCACATCCCCAAACACGGGCTCGTCACACTCAGAACGGCTTAGAGCTGATAATCCTTATGCTTGTGATCCTTAGAGCTGATAATCCTTATGCTTGTGATCCTTAGAGCTGATAATCCTTATGCTTGTAATCCTTAGAGCGGATGTGATAGATTGAAACAAAGCATGAAAAGGAAGGATAAGCTAAAGCCCACAAAAAAGACAAAACATTTAAATGATTATGATCCAGGAAACATAGGAGCTTCGCCAAACCTGTTCAGCTCAACGGCAAATACATGTAGCGCATGTTAACCTCTTAAACTCCAACCTTATTATTTAGTAATTAATATTAATGGGTCTTATTTGGTAAGTGCTATGAATTATTCAGTGCCCACATTAGAATAATATGACAGATATGCAGGGTGAAGAGTGAGGAACAGTCTCCACCCTCAGGCAGGTGCGTGTAGTGTAAGGGGTTAAGATGTGTGGTTGTGTGAGTGAACGCTCATGTCTTCCTCTGCAGGTGTTTGGGAACATCAAACTCAACGACGAGAGTCACATAAACCAACACAACAACTTCAAGACGTTCTTTGGCGCCTTGATGCTGCTCTTCAGGTCAGTTCCCTGAGGAAACCTTGAAAGCACGTCTTAGTCCCGCCCGTCTTAGTCCCGCCCGTCTTAGTCCCGCTCGTCTTAGTCCCGCCCGTCTTAGTCCCGCTCGTCTTAGTCTCTTAAGTCTTAGTCCCGCACATCTCAGGGCCTGCAAACATCAAACAAAACAATTAATCAGAACTAGCACGTCAGTCTGTGACTACAGTGTACTCAGATTGAAATCACAGTCTCAGACCTATTACGACTAAGTGGCAGTTACAGACGAGTTGTGATGAATGTCTCTGCTACAGTAGCGTCATGGAAGGTGATGCACACTGCACCACACAAACTTCTCACCTTCTCAGCTCGCTTCTAGGTTATCACTGCTGCGTAGTCTAGAAAGATGTGACTCCTCCGGCCGCGGTGTGGCATGGAGCCCGATGAGGTGCCTTGCGTTCCGCCTCCATCTTCTTCTAAAAGTTGTGGAATTGTCACTATTGGTGTAGGGAGATTCCCTTTGTTTTGCTGCTTAGCTTGTAGGCTTCTGTGGAGCTGGTCCAGAATTGGAGTGTAGCTGAGATTCAGCGAGCTCTGCGGAAGCCTGGTTATGGAGTTAAGACCCGCCATGGCTGTCTGCGATGCTTCAGCCGTTTCCCCTTCGATTCCAGTGATTCCAGGTCACTTATTTTTTCTTGTAGTGTGAGTATTCGGGAGGACAGGACCTCTGCGTTCTGCTCAGCTGTGAGCATCTGTCTGAGTAGTAGTTGGTAGTAACTTCTTCCAGGTCTTTTCATGAGTTGAGGATACCTCCCAAATGCCCTCAGTGGAGACCGACAGGTCCGTGTTCATGGTGGTGATCTGGTCTCTTAGTTCATCTGGTTTCTTCTGCGTGTCTCCTCCATGTCTGGCTTCTTCTGTGTGTTTCCTCCATGTCTGGCGTCTTCTGTGTGTCTCCTCCATGTCTGGCTTCTTCTGTGTGTCTCCTCCATGTCTGGCTTCTTCTGTGTGTCTCCTCCATGTCTGGCTTCTTCTGGTGGCTCCTCCATGTCTGGCTTCTTCTGCGTGTCTCCTCCATGTCTGGCTTCTTCTGCATGTCTCCTCCATGTCTGGCTTCTTCTGTGTGTCTCCTCCATGTCTGGTTTCTTCTATGTTTCTCCTCCATCTCTGGTTTCTTCTGGTGGCTCCTCCATGTCTGGCTTCTTCTGCGTGATTCTGTGTTCTGCCCATGGTGTCCTCAGGCAGGGCTGCAATCTTGACCCCTGTCTGGTGTCATAGGTTAATTAGGCCATAACAGGTACACAACACTTGAGATGCCATTTAGAATCGATAAATATCAAGGATCAATACAGGACCTTAAATGTAGTGTCAGTTCATTTAAGTAATGATGACTGTTAAACAATATTGCTTGTAAAATGATACAAATTATACACATTTATTTATAGTGTAACAAAATTATGCATACATACTATAAAAAAAAATCTCACAATTATTTGTGAAATATAAAAAATATTATTGCACATAGAAATATATGTCTATGTGAGGAGAAGCTCACATGTGCTGAGTTGTGGGCTCCTAGCGGCTGTGACGATGGGAGTGTTGGCTGGAGTGATGCGTGGTCCTCACTCCCAGGTGTCCCTTACAGGAGTGCCACAGGCGAGTCCTGGCAGGAGATCATGCTGTCGTGTCTGGCGGGGCAGGAGTGTGAGCCAGACCCGTCCATCGCTCCGCCCTTCATCTCCCCCGACCACGAGGGCGGCTGCGGCACGGACTTCGCCTACTTCTACTTTGTCTCGTTCATCTTCTTCAGCTCCTTCCTGGTCAGACCGCAAGAGCTTTAAGAACGCATGGAATGAAAGTTCTGCTTTTAAAGGGAATATGGATGCTGAAGTCTAAACTCCATTTTGGGTGATGCTAATGGTGTAGTCTTGATTATCAGATATGTCTCAGTGTTAAAGATACAGATTCTAACATTCAAGCCAGGCTGTATGGAGCAGGCCACCGTAGGTCTGCTGTCATGTAGAATTTTGTCTTCCCTAGTATGTCTTGCAAATATGTAACACAAAGTTAAACGTGTTTTCGTTGCTTCGCCACACAAATGCCACACTCTCTTGCCTTCCTCAGATGCTAAATCTCTTTGTAGCTGTGATCATGGACAATTTTGAGTATCTGACACGGGACTCCTCCATCCTTGGACCACACCATCTCGATGAGTTTGTTCGGATTTGGGGCGAGTACGATCGCGCGGCGTGGTGAGTAAGGAGAAGAGGGGTGATCGCTGTCATGTCAGGTGTCTGCTTCCTCGACCCCGAGGGTCACTCCACGTCACCTTTCACAGACACTCCAAATCAACGAATGAATTCGGAGAGGAGTTTTGGGGGGGGGGCTCAAAATGGCCTCGTGACCTCACATCGTCCGATAATATTTTTTAACTAAATGTATTTTCGTTTGGGAGTGGGGGGTGGTGGTGAGTGTGAGTAGACTCTGTGTGAGAGGAAGAAACGAAAGCAGACCGTCTGCCAACACCATTCCACACACCCAATGAGATTAGCCTGCTTGCCTGATGGGGGCGGTAACACGTTGGGTTTTTGCGGGGGACTCCTTCCAACGGGAATGTGAATGCTTAACGGAACAGCGTGAAGATGGAGCATAAAAGCTCCATAATGAGATTCACCAATGGTGACACAGTTGGAAACCCAGCACTGCAGCTTTTGAGAAGCACCGCTGCCATGGCGATTCGAACTGTGGAGGACAAAAGGGAAATATTTTGTAAATAAGGAAGGAGAGATTTTATAGCGACAGAATTAATTTCCTGACAATAGGAACGTATAAATTACTGAAATTAAATAAACATGCATTCATTCAGGCAACGTTCGTTAATTGATCATTTGGAGCCTGAATGTTTGAAAAGGATCATGGGGGATATTGAGTTGTCGTTCTGAGGGAGATGAACCTGAGTGGAGCTTCTCTCCTCTCCTCTACAGTGGACGTATCCACTACAATGCCATGTACGAGATGCTCACGCATATGTCGCCCCCTCTTGGACTTGGGAAGAAATGTCCGGCTAAAATCGCCTATAAGGTAGGAGAGAGATTCATTAATGTTTCTGTGTCACGCTGCACACTTATGCCTGTACACCCCAAAGAGCTCTCATATTAGAGTGAAAACGCTCATATTAGAGTGAAAATGCCAATATTAGGGTGAAAATGCTGTTTCTTGGTTATGTGTACAGTAATGGAAATATCTCAGCTCTTCTGATTTAATATTGAACATACTGGAGATATTTTTGTATTATTCGCCTCACAGAATATATTTGATTCTTTTCCGTTAGTGTTTAGTTGGGGTAATATTAGTGTTTAGTCAGAGCAATGCACTGTTTGCCAGCTCATTAGCTAGGAATCAAGTCAGAATGCAGCGGTGGGCGGGGACAGGGGTGTGGCCACATGAACAGGGGTGTGGTCATGGGTGTGGCCACAGGAACAGGGGTGTGGCCATTGCTAGCTGCTGATCAGCGGCTTCACTGTGTGTGAACACACACACAGAGGCTGGTGCTGATGAACATGCCCGTGGACGAGGACATGACGGTGCACTTCACCTCCACGCTGATGTCCCTCATCCGCACGGCCCTGTGTGTGTGTGTGTGTGTGTGTGTGTGTGTGTGTGTGTGTGTGTGTGTGTGTGTGTGTGTGTGTGTGTGTGTGTGTGTGTGTGTGTGTGTGTGTGTGTGTGTGTGTGTGTGTATGTGTGTGTGTGTGTGTGTGTATGTGTGTGTGTATGTGTGTGTGTGTGTGTGTGTGTGTGTGTGTGTGTGTGTGTGTGTGTGTGTGTGTGTGTGTGTGTGTGTGTGTGTGTGTGTGTGTGTGTGTGTGTGTGTGTGTGTGTGTGTGTGTGTGTGTGTGTGTGTGTGTGTGTGTGTGTGTGTGTGTGTGTGTGTGTGTGTGTGTGTGTGTGTGTGTGTGTGTGTGTGTGTGTGTGTGTGTGTGTGTGTGTGTGTGTGTGTGTGTGTGTGTGTGTGTGTGTGTGTGTGTGTGTCTCTGAGGGTCTGTTCTACTTGCTTGTCTGCTGTTTGTTGTTCGTTCGTACTTGGACGTGTGTGTCAGAGAGGGCACCGTGCTGACCTGCGCGCTCTTTCAGGAGGAGAAGATCGAGTCCAGCTGGACACTGAACTGCAGAAGGAGATCAGTGTCATCTGGCCCCACCTCTCCCAGAAGACACTGGACCTGCTGGTGCCCGTCAATAAAGGTGAAACACGGGTGTCTGAAGTTCTGGCTAATAACCGCAGCGCAGGGACCTTATTTCATTCACATTTAGTGTTGTTGTTGATTTTGAACAGATTTTTGCTACCCACTGAGTCAGTCTAAATGCTGGGAAATACAGTGTGCCAGTATCGTTTAAGCAGCGCTCCATGTGGTGGAGCTTTCAGCTGATTAACGATCCCCAAAGTCCCAGCTGTCACGAGGTCTGCGGTTCTGCCTGTCACTGTATGCCTGCATCCAATACACTTCGCTATGGAAACGAAAACAGAAAAGTGCTGATTGCTGGCGTATACCATCTGAAGCAGACAGTAAATCTGAAGCTGACGGTAAATCTGAAGCTGACGGTAAATCTTAAGCAGACAGTAAATCTGAAGCTGACGGTAAATCTGAAGCAGACAGTAAATCTGAAGCTGATGGTAAATCTGAAGCTGACAATAAATGTGAAGCAGACAGTAAATCTGAAGCAGACAGTAAATCTGAAGCTGACGGTAAATCTGAAGCAGACAGTAAATCTGAAGCTGACGGTAAATCTGAAGCAGACAGTAAATCTGAAGCAGACAGTAAATCTGAAGCTGATGGTAAATCTGAAGCTGACAATAAATGTGAAGCTGATGGTAAATCTGAAGCAGACGGTAAATCTGAAGCTGATGGTAAATCTGAAGCAGACAGTAAATCTGAAGCTGATGGTAAATCTGAAGCTGATGGTAAATCTGAAGCAGAGAGTAAATCTGAAGCTGACAGTAAATCTGAAGCTGACGGTAAATCTGAAGCTGATGGTAAATCTGAAGCAGACAGTAAATCTGAAGCAGACAGTAAATCTGAAGCTGACAATAAATGTGAAGCAGACAGTAAATCTGAAGCTGATGGTAAATCTGAAGCTGATGGTAAATCTGAAGCTGACAGTAATTCTGGCCTTGTCATGGCTCCACATCTGTGGTTATCCAGGTGATATTGTCATTATTGGTGGTGCAATGTTACTGCATGTGATGATTTTGATGGAAGAACACTTGTGTGTGTGTGTGTGTGTGTGTGTGTGTGTGTGTGTGTGCTGCCCTATAGACACAGACATGACCGTTGGTAAAATCTATGCCTCTATGATGATAATGGACTACTTCAAACAAAGCAAAGCCAAGAAGCTCAGACAGCAGGCTGAGAAGCAGGTAAAGCAGGTAAAGCAGATTAAGCAGATTAAGCAGGTAAAGCAGATTAAACAGGTAAAGCAGATTAAGCAGATTAAACAGGTAAAGCAGATTAAGCAGGTAAAGCCTTGTGCTTAATCCGCTTTATATGACACGCTCTGTTTACACTTCATACAGCATTTCTGAACTAGATTAAATCACTGCATATCACATGCTCTATTTGAATGAACTGCATGTCCCTTTAAATCATATGTCCAAAACTTTTTAACAAAGCTAAAATGAATCATTTCCAAATACTGAGTGGTGAGTCATTTTACTTTGGGACTTTTATGCCCTGATGAGTTCTAAAAGCTCTCCAAATGTTATTTTCACTGACGTATTTTACTTTATAATGCCTTTTCATATTTGAATGGGTGTGAAACAGTAGAGGAATGGAAATGATTTGTATCTGTTTCACACAGTCAGCGTTTCCCCTGAATCAGCTTACATAAACTAGTCAGTTACTGCCTTCTGATAGTAATAAGTTTATTGTCTTTGTATTTTGGTATATAGTTTTGATAACAGAAGGCATGGTGGCAAGTCCCATGTTTACATCAAGGGATCTTATTATATTCCTGTTTAGCTCTACACCTGCACACAGCCTTCACACAATTCAAGATTTGTCTAGTAAGAGGATGAAACTTGGTTTTGTAAATGAAAAACAGTGCAGTGTTTATGAAAAATTAAAAACTTAAACTCTTTTTCAATTTCTCTTTCTCTCAATCTTTCTTTTTCTCTCTCGATCTCTCTCTCAAACTTGCTCTCTCCCTCTCAATCTCTGTGTCTCAATCTCTCTTTCAATCTCTCTCCCGATCTCTCGCTATTCTCTCTTTCTCTCCTTCTCTTTCTCTCTCCCGATCTCTGTCTCCCCCCCTGATCTCTCCATTTCTCTCTCTCTCTCCACCCCCCCTCTCTCTCCCTCTCTCTCTCCCTCTGTTAGTTAAGCAGTCCTGCCCTCCCTCTGCTTTCTCACAGTGCAGGTTCGGCCTTGTAAGTGTGCATCCTGTCTTTCAATGGACATATGAATTTGAAACACTCAAATCTTGTTTATTCATCTTTACCTAATTTCACTTATGATTAATCATTCCGTGGTCATTTGTTGAAATGCCTGTGTCAATAAACAAATAATTGGTTCAAATCTGTATTAAATAGAAAATCTGGGCCCAGTTTTTCCAAACCATTAGGGAACTAAAACCATCTTACGTCTTATATGATGAAGTGTGAACCTCTTCGCTAGGTGCTAGGTGCTACGTGCTATATACAAGCGCGTCTGCAGGCCAAAGCATGGTGGATAAGCGAAGCTCAAAGCGAACACTTCAACCTGCACGTCCGAGCTGAGCGGCATGAAGTCCAGAGCCCAGCAGAAGGCTGAGAGACAGCTCTCCCGCGTGCGGGGGAGTGGAGTGTTCCAGAAAGAGCCACTGCAGTACAGTGAAAAGCTTACCGCGTGCCCACGTTAGCCGAGCGGCACGCACGCCGGCCGTGCCTCCTACTCGCGACCCCGCTGCCCACGCAGGGTCGCGACACTGTCACCGTCAGATGGTCCTGGAACAGCTATCGAACACCACTCGCTTCCACAGCTACACAACCAGCGTGCCGAGCTAAAGTCAGCGGCCATGCTAAATTAGCATTTACAAAAGGCTAATTCGAGGTCCTTGTTCTGTAGCTGATATGAACCTGCGTAAACAGTAGGTGAAATCACAATCGGCAAGCTTTCAAGCTTTCAGCCTGAGGAGCTTAAATTGGGATTTAAATAAACACTATAACACAGTGAAACTGAGATAGACGAAGAAGAATGAGATGGTCATTCAGATGTGACCTGAGTAAAGTTACTGAAAGAGTTCTGGTCCTGGGGGTTCTGTTCTGGTCCTGGGGGTTCTGTTTTGGTCCTGGGGCTTCTGTTTTGGTCCTGGGGCTTCTGTTCTGGTTCTGGGTGTTCTGTTCTACTCTAAATGTGTGTGTGTGTGTGTGTGTGTGTGTGCTCCTCTGCAGGACTAGTGGTGGTTTTGTGGCCCTGAGCCCCATATCACCCCAGGAGTTGATCATGAAGCCACCAGCTCAGGAAGGTGAAGACGAGGATTACCAGGTCTCCTTGGTAAGAAGCCGTTCACTGTAACACCTAATATCTGCATGTGTGTGTTGGTGGGGTTTTATTATTGAAGCAGGCGTAAGGTAAAAGGGTCAGTATCGTGACTTACATCAGCGCATGTCTGAGAAAAGAGTTTTGGTGAATTTGTACTAACAAGAACGTTGAATTCAGACTCTTCTGCTTGCGTTTAACATACAAGCATTTATTTGGCATTTGACAAAAAATATGAACTAATAATTTCTTTATATGAGTTCTAAAAGTAAACAGAGTGTAGCAGGTGTGTGTGGGTACTAGACAGATGGACACTAGGCAGTGGTGGGTGGGAAAACGCTGAAATATTATGTAGTCTTTTGCTGATTTGATGTCTTGCTGTCGACTAGGGGGATGAGCAGGACTTGAACGGTCTGTGGGAAGAGGAGAAGCCAGCTGAGCGCTTGTACAGACCAAGACACAAGAGCTACAAAGCTGCAGGTGTGGTAGCTCACTAGCAGCCCCTGCTGGACAAAGTCCGTTTGTCACCTGGAAAGGAACGCTTCAGCATTAAATCTTTAAAGACAAAACAGGCAGAATACATGGTTTTATTGTGATTTTTTTTTTTCTATTTTAAACTTCTGGAGCCAATGCAAAATGCCATGCCCTGGAATGGTGCCCTGCGATAGTCTAAAGATATCTTTGTTTTGTGGCCACCGATGACTTTAAACTTTGACAAGCCTTTGACTAAAAACCATTGTAAACTAACCCCAGTGCTGAATGCAATATGGTTTCTGAGGTTTAACACTGAAGTGTCCCTTTCACAAGGACAATCTCTGCACTGTGTAATCTCATCTCAGCATCACACCTCACGTGTAACGATCTCTGCTCTGCTCGTCTTCACTCCTCAGTGTCCCATTCAGTGCAACCACATCAGATAGAACGAGAGCGAGGCCGGTCCAAGGAACAGCGCCACCTGCTGTCCCCAAGCAAGTCCCGCTTTAACTCCAACGAGAGAAGCTCAAAGTCTTGCTCCAGGTCTCCCAGTGAGGAGAGAAGGCCAAGCCTCCCCCAGCAGGTAAACAAGCCACAAACAATGCCACATTAATCCTGTTCTGCGAGCACAGTGAGAAAGTGAAAAATCATATCATATTTTCACCGTACAAACAAGAACAAATGAGCTTTCATTGTTGAGAATGTTTTATGTATTGAAATGTTAAAATAATCAAGCAGTGAAGTAGAATGATCACTATATGCAAACAAAGGCAGTGCTTTTGATATCATAATTAATATCCATGATTTTTACCACGATGAATCCTCATATTAACTACAACAAGTTCATAAAAACACACATACATGTTTATTTATGTACGCATGTGGCCGATGTCTGTTTCCAGGGCAACAGCTCCGACAGCCCCGTTCCGTCCACCTCTGAGTCAAGCACCCGGAGCGGGAGGCGGCGGCTGTCTCAGACTCCCGTGAGCTCACACCCACACGTCTCCTACTCACCCCTGCTGAGCCACGCTCAGCCTTCCTCACAGGCCGACGACGAGGACGAGGAACGGGGCAGCCCGCACGTCCTGGCGTGCTGCAGCAATGCCTTGTGGGACGTGAACGCCGAGGAGGAGGAGGAGGAGGAGGAGGAAGAGGAGGAGGTGCGGGTGGAGGAGGACGAGGGCGCGGAGCCGGGCGAGTTCCTGGGCGCTGGCGCCCGCCGTTACCCCTCCGAGCCTTACCTGGCCTTCCAGGAGGGGGAGCGCAGCCCTGAGTGTTCAGGCCCCATGGAGACTCTCACGTTCGAGGCTGCGGTGGCCACCAGCCTGGGCCGCTCCAACACCGTCACCGCCTCCGTGCGCACGCGATCCCGGCTGGGCTGGCAGGTCCCCAATGGACACTTCCGCAAACGTCTGGCCCAGAGCGTCTCTGTCGCTGGCTGCGAACCCCTCAGCGACACCGAGGACGACAAGTCGTAGACACTGTAAGCCAGCGCGAGCAGGGAGAACCCCGGAGGACCACGGAGCGTTTCGAGCAGGACACTGGTATCGCCGGACCAGCAGAGACGGCAGCACTGGAGCTGTGTTGTTGAATACGCTGTATGTACAAGTCCAGTGTGTCCTGTGCTATGGAGGAGTGCTGAGATTTTAACCTTTTTAAACATTTAAGCAGTTGTATTGTCTTGTTTCTAACGAAAGTGTAAGGTTAAGGAGGGAAGGCTGTACATTTAAAAAAAAACAGGTGCACACCCGACTAGGGACGCGTCACCCGTGGACATAATCAGGACAATCGTGTCTCCGTCTTAAACTGAGACTTACTGATGAATTTCATGTTCTTTTGCACAGTTAATAAATGAAGTAGGCTATATGTTGCAGAATTTGAAGGTAAGGAAGTGAAATTTAATTCCATGAATTCAATTCTGTTGCCATATTAATTTACCAACAACATTTACTTTGTTATTCGCACACACATGTGCAAAATGTGCAAAGATATTTAATTTAATGTTAAACCAGATGATGAGATTTTTTTTTGAGCTCAGTCATTAGCTCAAGTATCAGAGCATGAATACATTTGCAGTGTTGGATTAATTTCAATTTCTAAACATTTGTACAAACTAAGAAATAAAAGAACGCAGCTCATGGTGGACAAGACCTGGTGTTTATTCTGATCTTCTGTATAGATGTTTTATGAAGCTGGTGCTTATTAGGGCTTGCAGGTCCTTAGAGAAGAACACAGGTAAGGACAGAGGCACGTCTGTGAATATTCTTTTAACCAAGCCCTAATGTTCCACTGACATTCGTATCTATGAGGAACTGAAGTGGAACAACATTTATTAGCAAATCCTGGGGACTATTTGGAGCTGATGCAGGTTTGTCTTTATATTTGAGGAATTAGTTTACAGTGTCATTTGTTTGTTCATTAAAATCAGATCTTAAGAAAAGGTCAATTTTATAATAACCAATATGGAACTGATGAGAGGTACATTCCCAGTGATGCATCATCATCACCATCATCATCATCAAACAATGTCTTTGAGTTCTGTGTTAGTCAGTGTTACACTGCCTTTCCTGGTGTGCGTGAAGAACCCATCCCCCACAGACTACAAACAATAAGTGACTTGCAAACAGAAACATGACAATATTCATTTCTGATCATCATATACAGGTCATATTGTCACCATGGCACAATGGTCTTTGCTCACTAGTGTCTCCTGGGTGAATCCCCTGATTGCAAGGCCTTTGACCCCAACAGGTCAAAGGTTGTTGTAGTGCTCTGCTGTTGTGGAGAAGTTAACACTTTCATTTCTAGACCATTGTCAGATCAATTCTTCTGCCAGCTGCCACCATTATATATTTTTGGATACAACATAGAAATACAGGTATTGGAGCAATGTTTTCTAGGCATTGTATACGATCATCTACAACCAAGATTGGCGAATCTCTATGAAGGACATCAAGGATCATCTGTCACCATGTTCATGCATCAATATACCACTGTAATCCAGCTATAAACCACTGTAATCCAACTCTGTACCACTGTAATCCAGATGTCCGCACGCGAAGCTGGGATGCTGCAGGACTTTCCGTCATGTTCACCTTCCCATGATGCCTTCACACACAATGCGACAGACATCCTGGCCCTACATACCACCTACTGAGCTATACTTTCCTGTGGCATTAATTTGTAATCAATAGCCGCTGTAACAATTTGGTATTTAAGATTAGTTCGTGTTGTGCATTTGTTTAGTCTAGCCAAGAAGACATGTTCAGTGCCTCTCTGCATAAGCTATTTCCTTTAACGTGAAACGTGAGGAAACATGTGCCTTTACTGTACAATTCTCTCAAAGGTAGTGCACCAGCTGACCAATTTTCATTCAACTTGTGAGTAAAGTAAGTGCAGGTTATGCTGAAAAGTTTGAAACTTTCGGTCTGTAATGTCCCTTGGACACTGTTCAATTGAATAAGACTATGCAAGATATTCTCAACCCCATACAAGCACACCCGGGTTATAGCTCTGCACCAGGGTTCAGTGTTCAGGCAGAATTGCTGATTAAAGATGCTATTATATAATTTATTTGGTAACATTTTTGATAAAGTTTTGATAACTTTATCAAAAATGTATATAACTTTGTGCTGTATTTATGCTTACCACAATCACTTTAAATGTTTATTACTACTATTAATACTACTACTACTATTACTACTACTACTACTACTACTACTAATAATAATAATAATAATAAGTTACACTATTTACACTTTTGGTGCAATGGTGCTTAACAATAGAGAAGGAAATTAATAATTTAAAGGCAACTGAAGAAGAAAACATGAAACCTTTACAAATGCTTTTATTATGAAATACAAATACTGCCCGAGACCTTTTATTACAAGGACTTTTATGGTGGAACTCACGCTTCCTGTAGTTTTGTGTAAACGACAAGACTACCGTTTCTGTGTTAAACGCGTGTTATGTACAGTTTGTTTTCCCTCTTTCTGTAAATTATGTAGCTCTTCTTAAAAATATACGCCATTATTCGTTAGCTTCATGGTTTTGACGTTTAAGTACCTTGTTTTCACTTAATCCCTTCGCCGAGAGACTCTTAGCTAGCTAGCTAAGTTTAATATATCGGACCTTCAGCTAACCGTGGCCATGGCGTCCGCGGCAGCCAGCGTAGGTGATGTCGAGGAAGATGCTTCTCAGTTACTTTTCCCCAAAGGTTTGTTAAATTAATGGCTAATGTCATTCTTAATTAATGTGGTGTTGCTTGCGGTTAGATGACCTTCCGTGGCGGATACAATTTAGCCACAAATTGTAGCCCCAAGATTGAGGGAGACGCTCCGTTTTGATATTTTTGTATGACTGTCGCCTAATTGGCGATAACTAGTTCAAACGTTAGCCAAACGTTCGCGTATTTATTTTTTATTTTTATTCGCAGAATTTGAAAGTGCAGAGACGCTTCTGAACTCCGAGGTACACATGCTGCTTGAGCATCGTAAACAGCAGAACGAGAGCGCCGAGGACGAGCAGGAACTCTCCGAGGTCTTCATGAAGACCCTCAACTACACCGCCCGCTTCAGCCGCTTCAAAAACCGCGAGACCATCGCCAGTGTGCGCAGGTTTGTTGTTGCTTTGTTAGCCCCTCGCCTCTAACGAAATATGTCCTTTTCCGATTAGCAAATAAGATTTCAGACGAGCGAATGAACCAACGTGAAAAGCCCTAGTCCTGACTACTGTTGTTAAACGCCCTCCTACTGATATTTGAGATCTGAGAACTGTTGTTGTGGTTAATCGGCTGAATATATACCTCCGTTTCACAGCTTACTCTTGCAAAAGAAACTGCACAAATTTGAACTGGCGAGTTTAGCGAATCTCTGTCCTGAAGCAGCGGAAGAAGCGAAAGCGCTCATTCCAAGGTGAATCCATATCTTTCATTCGCGTAGCACACATCAAAGCAGTGATGGATTTCTTGGTCCCGAGACATCCCAGGATCCCAGAAGCTTTGTAGTTCTCAAGTGTTTTGTTTATACTCACTTGAAATTATGTAAGTTTATATTCCCTTTTATTTGGGCATAATGTTTCTTTTAAAAGTATTAACACAGTTTTGATGTTTTCTCACCTTTCCTTCTCTAGCTTGGAAGGTCGTTTTGAAGACGAAGAGCTGCAGCAGATCTTGGACGACATTCAGACCAAACGGAGTTTTCAGTATTGAATATTTTTGTGGTCATGGCCGTAATCTGTACATAGTCCATCAGGTCATTTTTTGGTGTTTATCAGATAATGAACAATCTTCCCAACCCCTTTCTGAGATTTGTTTTTCCTTTGTATATTTTAGCATCTTTTTTTGCAAAGCTTAAAATTCATTGCTTGTCCTTTGGATAACCACATTGTACTGAACTTCCTTAAATGCTGTCTATTTTGATTACATGAAGATTGGAAGATTTCAGAAGAGTTTTAGAGTTTTGATGGAATAACTGGAGGTAGACTTCAGAAACAGCTGTTAGTCACTTCTTTTGGATTTGCCCACATTTTTTCATAAATACAGGACGGAGAGTGAAGATCCTCATTCTTCTGCTCATAACTGACACATGCAATAAAACATGCTATGCCAGTGCATCTGTGCGGATGTTTTATTAATGTAGCTTTGATAAACCAAATAATAAATAAAAATGCTTCTCCAGCTGGAGTTCATTTCCAAACTGACAGGAATCACAATCAAGCTAAACACATTTTAAGATTAAGATTAAGATTGCCACATTGGTCAATTGTGATTTTCACCTCGATCGAAATTTGACCTCCGCATTTACCCATCTGTGCAGTCAGAACACACACACTAGTGATCACTAGGGGGCTGTGGTTTTCTAGGAAACTTCTAAGAAATTTATTTGGAAATTGGTCAAATCCATTTTAAGATGACGCCAAAACCTACACGAGGAAAACTTGAAAGGGTCTGTAAAGGGTCAGGCTTCCTGATTTTAGCCTAAACTAACTAGCTAGAGACTTTGTTCTGAGTAAAACAATGAAGCACTTTTTGTAAGTCGCTCTGGATAAGGGCGTCTGCTAAATGCCGTAAATGTAAATGTAAATGTAAACCTTCCGTGTGCACTATATCTAGCAGCTTGTGCTATTATGACAGCCATTTATCATTAATAAGAAAAGCCATGTCCATGTTTCACAGTCCATCCATAATAACCACCAGGCACAATGGAGCTACAGTGTTTGACAGCAGACGTCCTGCTTTGTGATCCTCCCCTCAGGCGCCACTCTGAAGTAATACAGCTAAAGGCCAGAATGCATCTGCACTCTCAGTATCACCAGCCTTGTGTCCTACCTGTTACTACTTTAATATAATAAGCAAGAGACTTCATCCAAAGAAAAGTTTAAACGGGCTTGTGTATGGTATACGGACTTTCCTCTAGTGTTTCATTTAGGCTCCGGTTAGTCATAGTTTTTCCATGTGGTGCATATACGTACGTACTACATTTCCCACGATGCAGAGCGCGACAGCTGTCTCCAGACGTAGCTGAACGCATGCACGCGCTTTATCGGGGCAGGGGCCGGTGTATCATGGCGACATACGTGGACATTCTGAAAAGCGAGTTTCCCGAAATTGACATCGAAGTATTTGATTATATAACTGGTAAGCTACACACCGCGATTGATAAATGTTTTTGGTGGTGTTTCTTTTGCTCAACAAGGCAGTAAATGATTTATCATAACAGGCTCAGATCAGAAATGAGCTAGCTAGCTTGCGAGCTAACCAACCGTGTTAGTAACAGCACAGCAGTTCATCTGTGTAGGCAGCGGGCTCAGCTTTAAATCACTTATTGCAGGAAAATACTGAATAACTTCTATGAAATGAGCGCGGGCCCTGTGTCATGTCTGCCTCGCTCGTAGACAGATCAGTCATGGATAATATTAATAACATATTTTAAAGATGAATTAGCCGCCAGCTAGTCCGCTGGGCTGCGTTGGTGCGTGAGTCTGCTGACCTAGCTCAGCTGTTCCAGACACTCGGAGGTTGCTCAAGAATTTTTAACCAACTTCAGACCCTGATATCGTACCATGTCGCTTCAGTTGCACCTAACTAACCTCTCCATGCCATTTTAGCCACATTGTTGGGGCTAGATTTACTATAATTACATTTCTTGGCTCGAAATGACTTTCACAAGAAAAGGGCATCAGTGTAGAGTCTTTAGTTAACCGATAATTGAGGGAGGAGTGCAGAGCAAACAATCTGATTCTCTAAGAACTTTTAGGAAATCAGTGGCATCGTTTCCAACTCCAAAACAACTGGGCTGGTACTTCACTCCACAAAAATGGCACAAAACTACAAAATACGATACCCTTTCAGTTCTATGTAACAAAATATACCCCGGTGATCTTCCCTTCTTTCAGTTTTCTTACATGTCTCATCTACAGGGCTAAAACCCTGTGTGATCTGCAGGACGTATCTGTGTGATGTCTTTCAGGGGTGCTGGACAGCGGTGGTTCGGATTTTGAAGATGGAGAGGAGGTCTTTGATGCCATCGGTGGCGTTCTCCAGGAGGTAGCGGCCGACAAGAATGAAGATGATGTGCGTAACATCTGTCTTGAGTTGTTTAACACTCTCAAGCTGTAAGTACCGCCTGTCTTGAATCTTACCTCCTCACACCATTCTGTCGGAGGTGTGGCTCAACCATCATGCGTGGTCTTGTCTTTCTACATCTCCTGCAGGACTAACTGCCACTCGAACCAAAGGCAGGTGCTGCTTGATGCTCCAGTTCAACTGTCTCAGATCTCCACGGAGTCTGGTGAGGGTCATTTTGTTGTCTTTTTGTTGTTGGTTTTAAGGCTGGTATGGTGTGAAACATTGTCATTTGGAGCTCAAATGTTGACAGTATGTGACGCATGAATGCGAACGAGCGTGTTGGTCGCGATGAAGACTGTTGCTCTCCGAAGGGGAGGATGGTGTGACGGAGGCCGTCACTTAGCAAGGTTAGATGGGTGCTCCGGGGAGCTGGCTCTTTAGTGCGGGGAGCTGGCTCTTTGGTGTGGTGGGCAGACACATTTAGCTCCTGTTGGACCTGGGTTTGAGTTCTAGGTAGGGTGGCTCCTTCAGCCTTTGACACTTTGTCTTTCAGTGTGTTGAGTCCAATAACAATTTTCCTGTGAGACAGTAACGTGTATATCATATCATATGTCTTTGCAAATCAGGAGTGAAGTGTATTATGGCCTCTGTTGAACTTGGAAGACAATGAACAAAATTTAACCTTGACTTTGCTTAGACTAATGATTTGACAATTGAATGACCAAGCAGTTCTTTCGGTAATTTATGAAGTTACTCCAAAGTTGGTCCCGGATTTGATCTGGATTCTGTTGGTATCCCGTTTTTGCTTCAAAGTGGTTTCAAAGTGGTTCCTTTTAGCAGAGATACCCAAAACCTGCTTCTGCACCTTAATATGTATTTGAAACTCTTTTGTAGATCTAGATGGTGAAAAGGTTTCATATCAGCTGTAATATTGGAGCCAGGTCAGATTACAGTTTCGTGGGAGCTAAACTCTGCAGGGTGCTAGATTTCTGGGAGTAGAGTTTTTGTAGGCGTCTTCATGGGCTGACTATTAAAAGTGCACTCCAGGATCAGGGCCTTGTAACCTAAATAAGTTGTATTGTCATACAGAACATGCTTGTCATACAGAAATGACCAGGAACCTGTGTTGCTTCTGCTAAGATATGCCATTGCAGTGAGGGCAAGAGCTTCACTGACCAACATGTGGAGACGACTTCAGCACTGATTTCCAAATCATATCTGCTGCATGCGTCGTACTGAAGATGGTGTGATCTTCTCAGCATGATTAGTCCCATGTGGAGTAGTAGAACTTGCTTCACAGAAATGTATATCTCGAGAGCTCCAGGTCCACTGTGGAGATGGTGGCGTGATCACGGTGGCATTACGTTGATGTCTGAGCCACGCTTCCATGTTGATTTACACACCTAGCGTCATTGGTCAGGATTTTAGGGTTTTAATTTCATTCTCCCTCTCTCTGTGTCACCAGGCACGGCTACTAATGAGGTCCAGGGCATCTGGATGGTGAAGAGGAGCCAGAACACGGTAGGACCCTCCGTCCATCAGAACTGAGCCGTTGGGAAAATATAACAGTTGACTCTTCTCTGACTTCATGGTGTGGGTCAGCTTGCTGTGAAATCCCCAGTTTGTTTTAGCCACTGGGGCTAACCAGTTGGGGCCAGAGCAGTCCAAAGCTGCTCCCTTCAGTATAGCTACATGGCTAACCAACATCCCTTCAGCATAGCTACATGGCTAACCAACATCCCTTCAGCATAGCTACATGGCTAACCAACATCCCTTCAGCATAGCTACATGGCTAACCAACATCCCTTCAGCATAGCTACATGGCTAACCAACATCCCTTCAGCATAGCTACATGGCTAACCAACAGAACAGCGTGGCGCCTAACCTTAACCTCAGCAGTGGGGGACGTGTGAAATCTGTCTAATTTTTTTCCCCCGTTTCCTCCTTCTGGAACAGACTGTGGATGCCAAGAAGCTGGAGAAGGCCGAGGCCAAGCTGCGTGCCAAGCACGAGCGAAGAACCGAGAAGGACTCGCAGAAACCCGCAAACGCTCTGTAGGTGCCGGAGCCCTCACGGTCTGTGCTGCAGCTACACTGGAGTGGAAAGTTCCAGAAGCTGATGTTGTGATATTCTGCTGTAGTCCTGCATTTTGAATGTGTATGTTGTGTGTGTATATACGCCTGTGTATGTTGTGTGAGGGTGTGTATGTTGTGTGTGAGGGTTTGGGTGGGTGCTACTGCTTT
Source organism: Brachyhypopomus occidentalis (assembly GCA_020368025.1). Taxonomy (NCBI): domain Eukaryota; kingdom Metazoa; phylum Chordata; class Actinopteri; order Gymnotiformes; family Hypopomidae; genus Brachyhypopomus; species Brachyhypopomus occidentalis. The sequence goes on from JAGXOD010000078.1 coordinate 1,492,612, forward strand.
TCCCTCTTAGAAGCTGAGAATGATTTCTAGTGGTTTTAACAAGCTCATAATACATTTATGGAATACATAATTTGCAATAATAATGGAATAGGTAATGGAATTCATAATGTAAAATAATGTGTATTTTATGGAATACATAAATTTGAGTAAAAGGTATCCAGGATATGTACATTACTCTGAGGACACCCCCCCTCCGCCCCCCAGGGTCTTGGAGGAGGCGTCTGCCAGCCAGGCTAGCAGTAAGAAGGAGAGCCGTGTGGACATGTCCGGCAAGAATCGCAGTTACGACATCCGCATTGAAAACTTTGACGTGTCTTTCGGTGAGAGGTCAGTCTAAATGGCACATTTCTTGCTTGTTCGTCAGACATGCAGTGTTAACAGATATCGGTGATGCTGCTGAATAGGTGTGCGAGTATGACTGTGTGTGTGTGTGTGTGTGTGTGTGTGTGTGTCAGGTCCCTCCTGCAGGGGGCGGAGCTGTGCTTGGCCAGTGGCCGCAGGTATGGCCTTGTGGGGCGTAACGGCCTGGGTAAGACCACCCTGCTGAAGATGCTGGCCGGCCGCAGCCTCCGCGTCCCCGCCCACATCTCCATCCTGCACGTGGAGCAGGAGGTGGCGGGCGACGACACACCCGCCCTGCAGAGCGTGCTGGAGAGCGACGTCGTCCGCGAGGAGCTGCTTGCCCAGGAGCGCCTACTTAACGGCCACGTGGCCGCCGGCACGTGAGTTTGCCCTGGCCACGCCCACTGCCCTTACACTCCGCCTCTGGATACCTGGACACGTCTGGCACTCTCTCACTCTCCCAGAGGATTCTTCGTACACGGTTTTATTTATTTATTTATTTATTTATTTTTAGAGCGGACGGGACCGAAAGTGTGCGGCTGTCAGAGATCTACGCAAAACTGGAAGAAATCGAAGCGGACAAGGCCCCTGCCAGGTGAAGCACCCTGACCCTGACCCCGACCCTGACCCTGACCCCGACCCTGTGTTTGCAGATCTATCAGGTCTATGCGTTCCTCGTGACTTTTTAAATCGTCTACCCTTTAACATCTTTATAATCGATCTGTACAGTCGTGTGGGAAGAACGGAGACGTTTGTGTGTTTCTGCTTCCTCTTGTGAGTGAGTGTTTGGTTTCCAGCTGTGACATCTACGCGATTCTCTCCGTCTTTCTTCAGAGCTTCAGTCATCCTCGCTGGGTTGGGCTTTTCACCCAGAATGCAGCAGCAATCAACCAAGTGAGGGAGAACGCCTCTCGTATCTTCACACAGTTAGATCCTGATGTTTCTGTTGGCTAACCTCTTCATTTGGACGCGTGTCCCAGCGTTGTGTGTGTGCTAATGGATGTGTTCTTCCCCAGAGAGTTTTCTGGAGGCTGGAGGATGAGGTTAGCATTAGCGCGAGCCCTCTTTGCCAGGTGAGTGTGTTTATTGGCTTTTGTAGGGCAGCGTACTTTATAAGATTTTAGCGTTGTACTGCAACCAGAGAGTAGGGATTCCTTACAAAACACATTCTTAGCATTTATCTATAGTTGAGTTTGGAGAAATCATTTTTACACGTTGTCCCCAAATGCCTTTTTGATTCTTCACAGCACAGTCTGTCTAATCTGATGAATTTTGTGTACACTGAGATTAAGATTGCTGTATTGTGTGTGTGTGTGTGTGTGACACTGCAGGCCTGACCTGTTGTTGCTGGACGGTGAGTATGAGCTGTTTTCTCAGTGTGGTGTGTGAGTACCATGTGACTGAGGAAGTCTTTCTTCTAACATCCCTGTCTTCCCACCAGAGCCTACAAACATGTTGGATGTCCGAGCCATTCTGTGGTTAGAGAATTATTTACAAGTATGTACATGTGCTACGATGCTTGATTTCACTGCCTGTGTTCAGTTAATATAGTATAGCGTATAGTGAGCATCGTCCTGGAGTTTAACTGCCACACTACACCACAAATGCAGTGACTTTGTACAGGTGTCTGTGGCAAAAATGGCACCTGAGCACAATCACAGCTGTGTGGTATGAGCTGTAATGTAGCGCGCGTAGCTGTAATGTAGCGCGCGTAGCTGTAATGTAGCGCGCGTAGCTGTAATGTAGCGCTGGTAACTAATGTAGCTGTAATGTAGCGCGCGTAGCTGTAATGTAGCGCTGGTAACTAATGTAGCTGTAATGTAGCGCGCGTAGCTGTAATGTAGCGCGCGTAGCTGTAATGTAGCGCTGGTAACTAATGTAGCGCTGGTAACTGTAATGTAGCGCTGGTAACTGTAATGTAGCGCGTGTAGCTGTAATGTAGCACGCGTAGCTGTAATGTAGCGATGGTAGCTGTAATGTAGCGCGCGTAGCTGTAATGTAGCGATGGTAGCTGTAATGTAGCGCGCGTAGCTGTAATGTAGCGCTGGTAACTGTAATGTAGCGCGCGTAGCTGTAATGTAGCGATGGTAGCTGTAATGTAGCGCGCGTAGCTGTGAGTCCAGAGCTTACCTGGCGGGGGCGTGTCTTTGTCCACTCAGACATGGCAGTCCACCATCCTCGTCGTGTCCCACGACCGGAATTTCTTGAACGCCGTCGCAACAGACATCGTCCACTTGCACTCACAGCGACTGGACAGTTACCGCGGCGATTATGAAAACTTTATCAAAACAAAAGAGGACAGGTTGAAGAACCAGCAACGAGAGTATGAGGCTCAGTTACAATACAGAGAACATATACAGGTACACACACACACACACCCTACACGTACAGGTGCACACACACGCTGGTACATACACCCAGCACATACGTAGTTACATAGATGTAGTCACACTCAAGTCTGTGTGTGTGTGTGTGTGCGTTTGCAGGTGTTCATTGACAGATTCCGATATAACGCCAACAGAGCGGCCCAAGTGCAGAGCAAACTGAAGCTTCTAGAGAAACTGTAAGTGTCTCTCCACGCGTCTCCATGGTAACGTTCACCAGCAGCTTCTACTCACCGCCTCTCCTCCTGCTTCTGTTCCACAGCCCTGAACTTAAACCAATAGAGCAGGAGTCTGAGGTAGTTTTACGGTGAGTCCTGTTCGTTTGCTTCTGAGGTTTTTCGTTGTTGAGAATGGACGTAAAAACGCTGCCGCTCTCTGTTTGTCCAGATTTCCTGATAACTTTGAGAAGCTGTCTCCTCCGATCCTGCAGCTGGACGAGGTGGAGTTCTCGTACTCCCCCGAGCAGCCGCTGTTCGCCGGCCTCTGCGTCTCGGCCGACCTGGATTCTCGGATCTGCATCGTACGTGACTGATGTGTCGACCGCCGTTGTCTTCACCATAGACTAAGGCCAATGATATTACGCAGATGTATTAACTATGAAACGTGGCTTTCGAGAGGACAGATGATCCGTGATCCCTTCTGAATGTCGTGCACGCTGCAGTGTTCTCGTTTCTCTCTGCGTTTGTAATGTCTCGTGAGCTTATACAGTACTCACAAAACGTTAGAGATATTTGGCTTTCGGCTGAAATTTCAGAATTAACCTGAAATGCACACTAACCTTTACAGGTGACCTTAATGTGACCTTCTCTAAACTTTTGAATGCACATGCCAAACTGTTCAGTGCTTTAGTTCTTTTTGATCGACACAATAGTGCAACTGGTCAACAGTGCTTCGCCGTTGCGAAGCGTCAGACAGGATGTTATCAGACAGAAGAGGCCACTGAGCTTAGAGGGTCATAGCAGCATCATCAGCAGGTAGAAACAGATACAGAGAGACAGGAAGAATCAGAATCAGACGTCATCTTGAACAGTGCCCTGCAGAACCGGATGATGAATGTCACGCAACTCCAGGCACATTTAAGGGAGGTGAGAGGCACCCAAGTGTCATGTCAGACCAATCAAAGCCGTTTACGTCTGCGTGCTAGACGACCTGCAAGGACACCTGACCTCACCACCAGGCACAGACGCCATCGTCTTGCATGGGCCAAGGAGCATTTACGCTGGACGAGGGACCTGTGGGCCTCAGAGCTGTTCACTGATGAAAGTCAGTTCATGCTGAGCAGAAATGGCCGCCCACGATGTTGGAGAGGGCGAGGAGAGAGGTTTGCATCGGCCACTGTTCTCACCAGATGAGCCTTTGATGGTGGTGGTGGTGTTACAGTGTGGGCAGTGAATCCCATAGAAAACCTGTGGGATCCGTGAGGTCACCATGTAGAGGCTCGTAGCTCTGTAGCTCAGAACCTCAGTAACCTGAGGGCCCTTCCAGTAGAGTGGGACGCCTCAGCAGACAATACGTCCACTTGTGAACAGCACGAGACGTCGTCGTCAAGCTGTAATTGATGCTCAAGGGCACATGACAAGTTATTGAGACGTTGACATTTTTTGCCACCATTGTTGGCTTTTGTTTCAATAAATGGTTTGAGATGAGATCACCACTGCATGCTTCTACCCAAATGCCCCACTTTCATGATATAATATCACTATCATGAACTTTGTGCTTTTCCATAAATTTCGCCCAAAGCCAAATATGTAACTTTTTGTGAGTAGGGTATGTTGCGTGTCTTTATCCCTCTGTTGTGTCCATGTTCCTAACATCACGCGTCTTCTGCAGGTGGGAGAAAACGGAACAGGCAAGTCCACGTTACTGAAGCTGCTAATGGGGGAGCTCACGCCCCTTAGTGGGACAAGACACGCCCACAGGTGACACCCCGCCCACACTTCACACTGGGGGGTGTGGCTAGAGAGGAAGAGGCAGAACCGTGCGCTTGTTAAATGCTTTTTTCTTGCACATGTGAGCAAAGCCTGTAAAATGTGCTGTTATGAAGATGGCTGCTTCTTCTTCTTCTTCTTCTTCTTCTTCAGCAACCTGTAGCAATATTTGGAGGAAAGAAAAAAAACCCAAACTTACTCCAAACTTCTTTGGTCTTTTTCCAACAGAAACTTGAAGATTGGCTATTTTAGCCAACATCATGTAGACCAGCTAGACCTGAATGTCTGTTCAGTAGAGCTTCTTCTCAGCAAGTTCCCAGGTAAGACCCGTACTGCTTTTGTCCTGGAGGTCTCCCCTCACCACAGGAGGGCGCTAAGGTGGTGTCGGCCTTCTCCGCCCGTAAAGACTACTAACCGTTTGTCTCGCGTTAATGACGCTCGGATTCCTGCTTGTTCAGGCCGGACGGAGGAGGAGTACCGGAGACAGCTGGGCAGATACGGCGTCAGCGGTGAGCTGGCTATGCGGCCTGTCGCCAGCCTCTCAGGAGGACAGAAGAGCCGCGTGGCGTTTGCCCAGATGACCATGCCTTGGTAAGGACCTGGTGCCACGTTGTGCTCCCGTGCGTGTGGTTCAGGGTGTCGGTGCGGCTCTCCAATCGGATCGCTAGGCTTTGTATGTGGCGTCGCATAAAATGTACTGTAGGAATTGCGCAGCACGTAGCGAGGATGCCACGATAACGTGCTAACGTGTGGACGGATTATGTACGTGGAGCTCATTGTGATCACGTGGTCTGCTTTATTTTCAGCCCTAACTTCTACATCCTGGACGAACCCACGAATCACCTGGACATGGAAACCATAGAAGCTCTTGCAAAGTCATTAAATAATTTCAAAGTAAGACTATATTTGTACTGATGTTTCTCTCAAATGTTTGCAGCACCAGGTTAACATCTCCCCTCATTAGCAAGTCCTTCCTTTGAAGTCCAGTGGCTGGTAGTGCTAAAGTACATGCAAGTGTTGTAGTGTAGCGGAGAGACCGTGCGTAAGAGTGCACAGGAAGGAGGAAGACGTTTGTGCTTAAAATGCACAAAAATATAAACAAAATTGTTGTGCTGGGTATTTAGACTAAAACTGAGAAATTGCTACAGCTTGGGGTGGTGGATGGATGGACGAACTGCTGAGAGAATAGGACACAGTAAAGTAGTGATTTGTTTGTTTTTCAAACGTGGTTTCTCTCCCAGGGCGGAATCGTGCTGGTCTCCCACGACGAGCGCCTGATCCGCCTCGTCTGTAAGGAGCTGTGGGTGTGTGAGGGCGGGCGTGTCCGCCGCATCGACGGCGGCTTCGACGAGTACAAGAACATCCTGCAGGAGCAGTTCCGCAGAGAGGGCTACCTGTGACGACCTGCGTGTGCCCGCCCCACGTACGCGTGTGCCGCGCCCCACGCACGCCATCCAGACCGCCTCTCCATCACCCGCCCCTGCCAGCCGCACCCCGCCCACCTGTACCCGACTCCGAGCGACGAGGCCAGATCAGCGGATGAGAGCGGCCCCTCCACATGCCCCTCCCCCAGCCTGGCCCCGCCCACGCTGTCATGCCTGTCGTCCTCTTCCCCCGTTGGGCCCCGCCTCCCTGCCTGTACTGCCCAGCATCCAATCACCTGTCCGTGACTGTGTGAGTGACGTGGTAGGGCAGGCTCGGGAGGGTCGCCCCTGGACTCCACAGCGCCAGTTCCTCGGATCGTTCAGCACACGGAACCGGGCCTCGTGTGATCGGTGCAGAGCGGAGGGGACACGCGCGTTAACATTGTGTTTTCCATGCAACTGACGCATTTAACTGATCAGTGGCAGGTTTAGATCATGCTAATAAAAACATAGTGGTCAATCAGTTTTAACCTGCTGTGGTCTTTTTGTAATTCTTCCTAATGTTGCTGCTGTCTGCACTAATGAATGCCAAGTGTGTTTGGAGTTTGATGGTGTCCCCAGCTGTCACCACAGGGTGTTTTGCACTGCCCGGAGCCTAAGGGACCGTGGATATTTGTACTGACGTGTGTTAAGGAGTGGGGCAAGATATCCCGCAATGTCTTGTTAGCCTTGAAGTCCAGACGACAGCAGCATCCAAGGAGCGCTACAGGATGCATGTCCTGAAACTCATGCTGCAGGAGTTTGAATCAATTCTGGAATGATTAAGTGGTTCCTTCCTACCAGAAGAGGAACAGGGCATTGTTTTCATTCGTATCCCGTCCCTAACCTCGCAGATAAGAAAACTAGTTTGAAATAATATATGTTGTATTTTTAACCAGCATTATATGCACTGAACCCAACCACACACCAAATAAACCAGAATCTAAAGTGCCCATAATGGTATTTCAGATTATGTTTCAGTGCACTGAAACCCTGATTATCACTGAAACTCCCCAGTCGGGATACTGGACTTTCACTGGCCCAGTATGTGGGTACTGGTAGCAGCATCTCACCTGTGCTGATTCTCACATGTGACACACCAGCAGCTGGTTTAAAGTTCTTTGTTTTTCACGTTCTCTCAGGACTGTGTGGCCAGATTTAGCTGTGCTTTCACGACAAAGCAAGCAGATGACGCACCTTGCTGGCCTTGATTGACAGATGGCCTTCAGTTTGCTCCCTGGGCTCCAGGCAATAACCTGCTCTTCCACTTCAGCAGGGCTAAGGTGCCGCACACAGATGTGAGGAGATGCACGGTTGACCACGCCCGCAGTGAATGGTCTGGAGGGGATACATACATTTTAACATTTTAGTTTGCTCGTTTTTTTTTCAGTACATCGACTACCATGTCAAACTTGTGTGCTGCGCGTGTTGTGAACTGACTGTATATATGAATCGTAAGTTGTCCCGTCTTGTTAATAGGAGTCTGTAGGGAGCCTCAGGCAAGCAAGACAATAAGGACCTTCGACTTTGAATATTCACGCTGCTTCATTATACTTTAATTCGTGCAATCTGGATTACAAACGTTTAAAAGTTATTGGTACGCTGTTGTTTCCTTTCAGAGCAGCGTATACAACCTAGTGGGATGTATTGTTATAATTAATTTGTAGCCAGTCCTCATAAACAGCGTATTTAACAGACGCCGAAAACGGAACCGCATCAGACGTGCAGCTACCTGAGGCGGCGCTTCCCACTAAAACACTGGCGCGTGCTTTTCCTGGAGCGCTCTGGAAGAATTGCGCGCAGATGGTCCGCCCTGTCAAAATCGCGAAAGGTACCACGTGATTCGAGTCTGACGTTCAAGGAGAGCTGAATGGATTTCAAGGAGAGCTCTTTGCTACATTAACCGACATCATTGCGTGTAATTCACCGTAAGAAATTTAAATGACGCTTGCTTGAATTAATCGTAGCCTGCGCAAAACACAGGCATTACGTCGCAGCGCGCATCGGCGCATCCTCACACAGACGTTAAGCACCTAGAATGATAGATCAAATTGCACCGCTAATATGATGCGTTTTATACTAGACTGTCTTAGGCCGGGACGGCAGCGCGCTGGCTGTGGAAGGTACGCTGCAATATTATTTTTCGCTTTTACCTTTTTACTTTACGCGGGCTTTGTAAATCTGACCTGAATTTGTTTACTGAACATATATGTCCTGTACACCGTATCTGTTGAGTGCAGTGCAGGGAAAAAGATGTCGTGACCGTTGGCAAGTAGAATCATCACGTTTGATTGTTTGAATTGCAATGACAAATCACAGTTTGCACCGTACAGTAATATATTTTAATCTTATTTACAGGGACGGGGTTTGTGTAATTCTTATGGGAGAAAAAGGTGTTGGACTGATTCACATACAAATAAAACCCGTTGAACTCTAATCTTTAGGTCAGGTGTTTTCGGGATATGAGTCATCTCTAGGTTACCGATATACTTTACTGTCATTCATGTTCTGTGATTTTAAGGTTGTCATAGTAATAATAATTATTATTGTTATAACTCTGCGCGGCAGCTGCACTTCCCCATGTCGTATATTTGATACATGTGAATCACGTATTCGTGAGGTACTGTGGACGGGACGGGTGCTGTATTTTCTGAATGAATCTTGCGTATTCTCTGAGCTCAGCATTCTCTAAGCTGCGTCCAGCGCGGCTTTGCTCCCGCACGGCGAGGCCACGCAGAGTTATATAAAACTCGGTTTTAAAATGACAACTACATCTTCCTAACATGAGAAGGTGTGGGGTACAGTAGTTTTTTTAATAGAATCAAACTCCCCGAGCCGTGAATCTTACTGTCCCACACATACTCATTCACGCGCCCTGACTCACTCATACCTATCGTTCTTTATCATGTTTCCTGCCATCACGCTGTTCAACAGTAGCCCCCACCACACACACACACAGTATCACCTAAATAATAATATCTAAGCTGTCTACACGGAAAAAGATGACATGGAAAAACTGGATCACTTTTTATTTATAAGTGCTACTTAATTGCAGTTGTTGACTCAAGTAGTCCAGTAAGCATCAAGGTGGAAAGATAATTAATGTACAACTTACAACACTTGTTTTTTTTTCACCTGTTAATTTTTGTGTTCCAGAGAAAATTCAGTGGAACTACAAGCAAAAGAAAAAGAGGTTGCCAACGATAATGAGCTCAAGGTATGCTGTATATTTAAAAGGATTAAAATCGTATAATTGCCGAAATTAGAAATTGTAATTGACCATTTACTCTAAAATAGCTATCAGTTATTGCTAATTTCCAATCAGTCTGCTTTGGATGAAAAGATGTTTGCTAATTGCTTTCAGGAACTCCATATCATTAAAAGATGGATTCGTTACAGTGTGATTTGTGACCTGGCTAAGTTTAATGAGGGATGACTGAAGGACAGACCCTGTCGTTAGTGCAGGCCGTTTGAAGCAGGCTTATTGCAGTCCTTGCTGAGTTTTATGAACATTCAAGAACGAAGTCTATCACAGCACCAGTGCTGTGGCACTGATGACATCACAGTGCTATTTTAGAGGCAGGTTGCCTGTGATTGGTGTTCCGATGACAAACCCCGCCTCCTGTGCTCAACACAGACTAGGTGTCAGATAATGTAGTTCAGCTAGCCTGCATGTGAGGGGGAAAACTCCATATTCTGCTGTATGGGGAACAGTGAAACACTTGTCAGAAGGGCACTGATGCAAGTTGATGGAAGAATTGCATGGGTTGGGGGTTTCTTAAAAAGATCACGGGCCATAAGAGACTCAAGACTCAAACATCTTTCAAACATCCATGCACATATCAGACCTTTGCTGTATTATTTCGGACACTGTAAATCCTCAGTTAAAGGTAATTCCAGCGGCACTGGCCGGTTCCATACCTTAGTGTTATATTACAATGCTTTTATTTAATAACACTGCAGCAAAACTGCAATGATCAAATGAGCTGGAAGGAGCGGCGTAATGTGATTGGCCCGGTGTGGGCTTCATTAGGAATGAGCAGAGTCATAGCCCTCGGAGGAAGCCCGCCATCCTGCTCGGCACACGTTTGGCATCCTGGGAAATTTCACTCTAGTCTTCAAGTGCTCTTACAGATGTTTGCTGAGTATTTTTTAAAAAACATTTTAAAAAGCCATAGTCTCTATTACAGACATGACTAGTGTCATGTGGACACAGTATTGGTTCTTATTGCTTGCAGTATTGAGTCTTATTGCTTGCATTCATTGGGCTAGAATCACGGTATTAAATCAGATGGCTTCTCTGTCAAAAAGGACAGAGTCTCCTTATTACTTGGAAATTGTAGCTATTTATGTGACACAGTCGCCTTCTTACTTGGAAATCGTAGCTACATATTGTAGTGTTTGCTAAATATATTAATGACACAAATATATTCACTGCACGACATATAAAAAGCGAATAGAATGGTGCCTCCAGACAGTCTAGCATTCCCGTTATCTATTAGAAGAAACGTTTTAACATGATACAGTGGCACGTCTGTGAGATCTGTTATGGCACCCCATACCATCACGGAGTATTTACTCTTGCATTGCAATTTCTGCCCATTTTGTACCATGTTACGTAACGTTGCCTTAGGGGGGGGATGGGTAGGCCTGCTATTTGTGCTGATGTCAATGTTGTACTGACTTATTCAAATCCTCCGTGAGCACAACTCCCCGCTGAGCCGCATGCGTGTCCCGGGCTGCCTCCCTTTGATCCACCTCCCCCCTGTGGCTGGCAGGGACTGGAGGACGTGGTGGCGATGGAGGAAGGAGCCCTGCAGAAGGAGCGGAGCCTGCGCCATGACACCCAGCAGGCCCTGGAGCTGCTGGCGCAGAGGAGATCCCAGCTCCACGAGCACACACACCCACACACACACACACCCACACACACACACACACACACACACACACACACACACCACATGCACATATGCGTGTGCACACACACACACACACACACACACACACACACCCACATGCACATATGCATGTGCACACACACACACACACACATACCCACGTTCATGATCTCTCCAACAACCAGCCAATATCCTGATTGACTTTTGCAAGAATGACCAGGAACTCTGGGGTCTTTTTGGGTGCTGTGATATGATGACACAGATTAATGAGCCAACACGGACTGGAATCAAGGTCCGGTTTCCAAGCTGTAGTGATTCAGGACTATAGTTGTTGTTGCTTTTCTTAGTCTATGAAACACCTACATTCACTGCACACTGGAATGTATTTACTGGTTTAAGATATATGAAAGTGCTGAAACCTGTAATAGATGTCATTTTAAAAATGAAACATTTGTTTTTAGGCCAAAGTAGAGGCTCAAACATAAAGTACAGTGACCACTCAGCCTTCTGGGTCCTTGCTCAATATCCTGCCCTGCCTCTTCTCAGAGTGACGGTTTTATCGGCTGTGTTGCAGCCTTGTGTCTGGAATAGTCTGGAATGAGCTGGACACTGATTTGTTGTTTTGGCTCTGTGCTCCAGCGTGGTGGCCATGGGAGGGAACCAGGGCTGAAACGGGTCACGTTTAGCGTTTGTAAATCATCTGCGTCTGACTCCCACGCGGGGATGCGCTAGCAGTAATGTGGTGAACTTTCTTTCAGGGACGTTTCGCCTTCTGTCATCCTTTTGGATTTAGGAAGCTGTCCAAGAAACAAGCCAGCAGGCGTTTGTGCAGATCCCTTTGGTCTAGTTCAATAAGAGGACTGTGTTTAAAAATGGCTGCAGCATGTGGCTGTAAGTCATATGTATGGAGAAGTAATGAAACCCAAGAATCACATAACAGTGTCTCCTACACGCAACACACTGAACAGTGCTCTTGTCTCCTATAGCAACACACTGAACAGTGCTCTTGTCTCCTATAGCAACACACTGAACAGTGCTCTTGTCTCCTATAGCAACACACTGAACAGTGCTCTTGTCTCCTATAGCAACACACTGAACAGTGCTCTTGTCTCCTATAGCAACAGACTGAACAGTGCTCTTGTCTCCTATAGCAACACACTGAACAGTGCTCTTGTCTCCTATAGCAACACACTGAACAGTGCTCTTGTCTCCTATAGCAACACACTGAACAGTGCTCTTGTCTCCTATAGCAACACACTGAACAGTGCTCGTCTCCTATAGCAACACACAACAGTGCTTTTGTCTCCTATAGCAACACACTGAACAGTGCTCTTGTCTCCTATAGCAACACACTGAACAGTGCTCTTGTCTCCTATAGCAACACACTGAACAGTGCTCTTGTCTCCTATAGCAACACACTGAACAGTGCTCTTGTCTCCTATAGCAACACACTGAACAGTGCTCTTGTCTCCTATAGCAACACACTGAACAGTGCTCTTGTCTCCTATAGCAACAAACTGAACAGTGCTCTTGTCTCCTATAGCAACACACTGAACAGTGCTCTTGTCTCCTATAGCAACACACTGAACAGTGCTCTTGTCTCCTATAGCAACACACTGAACAGTGCTCTTGTCTCCTATAGCAACACACTGAACAGTGCTCTTGTCTCCTATAGCAACAAACTGAACAGTGCTCTTGTCTCCTATAGCAACATACTGAACAGTGCTCCTTCCTGTAGAGTTCAGTTGCCCATATCCCACACCTGATCCAAATCTATATTTTGAGAAGACACTGATCTGGGATCAGAAGAAGGCTGAAGCTAAATGTCACAGGAAGGCAGATCTAGGGCAGGGTTGCTGATCTGTGTCCTATAGTATTTAAACATTTTTACCCTTCCTGTCTCCCTGACCTCCTCCTCCTCTTCCTCTGCCTTCTCCCTGTGGTGTTGACCCCTCTCCCTTTCAAGCTCCTGTCCCTGCGTGAAGAGCAGGAGGATCTTGAGCAGACGGCACAGGAGTACGAGGAGGAGCTGGGGAGAGCCACAGAGGAGTTGCAGCGCCTCCGTGAGGAGATCGGTCTCGTCAGGACACAGGTGGAAGAGGCACATGAGCGGATGGGTCCACTGAAGCACGCCATAGGTGACACGTACACAGAGATTAGTGAGGTCAGAGGCCGTCTTGGCACTGATGCCTTTTGAAATGGTAGTAGAAGTGATTTACAAGTTGTTATGAGTAAAGGGAAATTTAGTTTTTTTTTTGTTGTTTTTATTTACGTGTAAAGGAAAACGTAAAATTAAAAGCATTTTATGATGAATCAAATACGAGTGGGGAAAAAAAGAACATATTTTAAACACAATTTATGTATCCATGCATGTACTCAGTCATAATCAATGTCGCAATAAAAAAACCCAGCATCTTTTGGGTAGCTGGATTTATGGTTGTATGGGGAATGTGTGTGTGTGTGTGTGGATGGGTGTATCCACGCTTTAAGTGTGCTCACAATGTGTTGGGTGTATTTTATCAAATCTTTTCTTTGATCTGCTTTGTTTCTCCCATAGGCTAAGCAGAGGCTAGGTGAGCTGATTACTGAAATGACTGCCATTGAGGCCTGTGTTCCTGAGGTTACCTGTCGCCAGGTAGATGAGCCCTTGAGCATGGCTCTGGACAGCAGCTCAAGAGAGGAAGAGGAAGATAAAGAGGTGTGCTGTGGACGTGAGGAAGATAACGCTCTCACTCAAAACCCTGCAGAGAAGGAGCACTCCAAAAGGGAAGCAAGCGAAGAGGCTCTGGAGAAACTACAACATTCTGTGGAGAATCTGGTATGCATTCACATCACTTGAGTGTTTACTCAAATGCACTCAAGTTTTTGGAATAATTGAATTGTTTTAATTCATTACTGTGGTCTTCCTTTTTTGTGGTGGTGTTTATCCCACAGAAGAGCAGTGGTTCGTCTTCTTTCACTGAGATAACCCTGACAGAAGTTAAAGAGGAGGACGCTTCACCCAGGTCAATCACTCCACAGGTAAAAGTACACACGCTTTAAGCAGCAGGGACATAACAGGTCATTTATGAAGACCGTCTAAGTCTGAACATCAAAGTGCTGGTCTTGCCTTTTTTGACCACAGCATGTATAATTCAGAATGCAACAATGCATTTAAAGTCAGACCAGAAAAAATGTCCCTGCCTGTGCTGTAGACACAATCACAGAGCTGCAACTGTGAACACAGAATTCAATAGCTCGTTAGCCCAGACCTCTTTAGCACAGAGATGTCTGCTACAGATGCAATCCTCAGTTTTACATCCATATATATATTTCTTCTGGACTCTTTCTGCAAGTGGTGGACTCACATTTTTTTCCCGTATACTGTACGTGACAAAGCCCCACTCTGCTCTTTGCACTGAGCAAAGACTCTTCTTAATATAGTGTTGTGCACTTGTTTTCTTAAAGCACATGGATTCTGCTGATCTGGAAGAAGAGGATTTTGAGATCGTCCAGTCCCTTGTGGCAAAACCTGTCAGTCAGGCTGAAAGCAGAGAGTTTGACTTTTTCCACCCAGACCCTTTTGTTGATCGTAAGTGGAACACTTATTTGATTTCATAAACCTTAATTAAGATCAAGTCTGTGTAGCTATTGGTTATTTCAAATCTCCTCTCCTTTATATTGCTCTCTAGACGATGTGTTTGGAGATGACCGATTTCCCAAAGTAGACGTGACAGGTTAATATCTTCCATTAACACTGATACTAGTGTTTTAAAAAATGGCATGTAATATCTGTACATTATTGACATGTTGACATATTGATTTCGTTTACTCCTTAAACTGATGTAGACAGATGAGGAAATAGCTAACACCATGTTGTTTTCTCCTAGAATTCCTATCTGGTGATCCATTCAAAGGCACTGACCCATTTGCTTCTGATATCCTTTTCGATGATGTAGCAGATATTCAGTTCGCTCAGGATTACCCCTTCACCCAAGAGAGCATTGCTAAGGAGCCAAACCAAACATCCTCTGGTCTTGAAGGTCCATCAGTTGCCACGGCACCTAATTCGGTAGGCCCTAACTACAGTCAGTCCGTCGACTCTGGAATGTTTGAACAACACCTCGCTGAGCCCAGTGACTCTGAGAGGTACACGCCATATAGTGACATCTGCTCAGAACCTGGAACTAACATGACCACAAGCCAAGACCTTGACAGCTTGGACCTGAAAAACACACTAGGAACTGAGTGCAACCCCTCCACACGCTTGCAGTTCAAAGACGGAGGACGATTTGACCCCATCCACTGTGAGCTTGACCTTCACGAGTCGGGGTCCAGTAACACTTCCACAGCGGACAGCTCCTTTGATGGAGACTTCGGGACATTCATTGGCATGGAGCACCCAGACGGCCAGACGGCTGAGGCAGGACCCACTTATGTAAGAGCCAGTCAGGCGCTGCATGGTCTTCAGCGGATTGACACGAGCTTGTACACCCATTTCCCACTCAGTCCTGACGGATATGACCCAGAGCCAGAGGTTCTTGACACTGTAGACAAAGACAAATCAGTTCATGCGGTGGATTCTTGTCCCTTCGTTTCTGATCGCAGTGCTGCCAGTGAATCAAAGCCTAAGATTCAAGATTCAGAACATGCGTCCCCTCGTACTGACTTTGCTAATCCTGGTACCCCAAGTCCACCCTCTCATGAGTTACCTGATGTACATTCTGACACTACTGACAACAGGCAAACAAATAAGGTAGGCCATAGTCCAGAAACCACTGAAACAGATATATATGACCACAAATTTGGAGATATATATTTCTTTACAGTGAGGTTAGATCCCGGTAGTCCCGATTCAAGTCCTGTTTCTGCAGAGGCCAGCGACAGGAGGCAATCAGGGTCTGACCATGTGAGTCCTGAACCTAATGATACAGATGAATTTAAATGTGGTGGTCCAGAAGATGAGAATCATGTGCAGACCAGTCATGAAACCTATACTGAGGAAGGTTTAAATAATAATGAATTAGAGATAGGAACAGAACCCTTCAGCGGTGACCAAGAGGAAACAGTACATTCCGAGTTTGAGATGAGAAATCTTGAATCACTATATTCTGAACAACAAAGTGCTAGTCTTGCCTTTCTTGAACACAGCATGTATAATTCAGAATGCAATGACACATTTAAACTCAGACAAGAAAATGTGGAAAATGTTGACCCTTTCTGTGCTCCAGACACTAATTCAAAGAGCAGCAACCCTGAACCCATAATTCAATACCTCATTAGCCCTGTCAAGGTTTGTGGTCATACCTCAAGCCTTGAATCTAGCTTCACAGACCACTGTAACAGCGTGGATGGCAATCCCGAGCTTTTAGAATCTGAAAAAAACACCATAAAGGAAATTGACTCGTGTGATGCCAAGCTCAGAGGTTTGGACCTGTTTGATTGTGATTCTTTGGACACTACGACATGTGAAGTTAAACAACCAAACTCTGTGTATTCTGTGTCTACTGACAGTGGAAGACTAGATTCCGGCTATCATGAAAATAGTGGACCAGATCTTTTGAGTCTGGAACCTACAGATAAGCTTCCATTTTCTGGTGACATTGGACCTGGCCCTGAAACTAATCACCCTAAGATACTCAGTCCTGAGAATTTGGATCAGCCAGTCCTTGATCCCTTCAGTCCCGAGTCCAGTGATACGTTGATGTTTGATTCTGAACTAGAGATCTGCAACCCTACTACCAATGATGGAGTGATGAAAGATTCATGTCATCTGTATATGGCGTCTTCAGACATGCTTGGGGATTCGTTTAGCGGATCAGAAATTGATAGTTTTGACCCTTTCAGTCCTGTACCACATATTACAGGGGGCCATTACATGGATATTCTCGTCCCTGGGTCTGTCCAAAACCATTCTAAATCTGGTAGAGAAATCAGATCCAGCAGTTGGGACTCTGGAGTCAGTTATTCTCCTCAAGACCGCTGTGGATCAGCGCTAACCAGAGGAGATACCCACCCACTGCCCGAGGACAGCCTAGCTGACCTTGAGGCTCAAAACTTTAGTTATTTATCCAATTGCTCAACAAAATCCTCATATTTGAAGTCAGGTACTACTAACATGTCTGATGTTAGCTCTTGTAGATCCAAGGTTGAGAATGTAGCTGAACAGGACAAGAACGCCATAGTAAATGTCACAGCAATGGCAGACCTTGCTGAAATTGATTTTTTCTGTTCTGAGCTCAGCAAAATGGTTGCCTCACGTTCCTCTGATTCTGTTCAGCAAAGTGTTGCCGAAATGTTGTTTGGATCCAACCCTGACACTGCCAAGTTCTATCCGTGGGATCTGGAAAACAGCAACAGCGTTGTTAACGAGCACTCAAAAACAGACGTGCGTTTTGGACACGCGTTAGATGATGCAGAGAAACCTAGCTTGCTATGAATACCGAGCAAAAACAAGTCCTGAAATGTATTATCTAGTGTAGATTTCTGGTACTACTTTTACAGAAGCTCCCTGCATTCACTCCTGAACTAGGGCTTCCAGGAAATGGTAACAGTCGAATGTTAATTGGAACAAACATATCATGAGAAAAAGGCAAATGTTAGGGAAGTGTTCTCAAGCCAGAGGAAACGGACAGACACACTGATCATACATTGTAGAGCCATAGGATTACGTCAGGCAGACACAACAGTCACACAAGGTAGAAAATAGCATAATTAATGCCCCTGCCTTTTAGAAAGGGGTACGATTACCCCCATCTTGGGGGTACACAAAGCCCAAGTGATATGGTGGCCTGCAAATCAAGAATGAAAAGTAATCTAAGTAGCACCACTACTTTACATGTTCACTCTGTAGGCCCATGTACAGTGTGCACGAATACAAGGTACATTTCAAATATCTTGTTGTGTTGTGTAAATGTGTTCATTGTTCAGAGAATATCATTCACTGACCTGAAAAGCATGTTACATTTTCAGCTTCCTTTCCAGATTCTTGGGTTAGTTCAAAGGCATAACTAATGCTTTTACTCGCATATCTATACAAACACTAACCTGAGACTGATCACACGTAAACACTTGTTTAACAGCTTGAACATTTACAAAACTCAGATAAATTAGGAGAAATAGATTTTTATTTTTTACTAGAAAATCAAAGGCAGAACATAACATCTGTAATTTCCTGAGTTCCATAATGGCTTCAGGACCTTCACAGATACATAAGACCATGTATTAGTTAATACAGTTACATTAACCAGTCAGGAATCCTCTGCACACGGAGGCACCCCTCCTTGACTGTCTATTATTATGCATATGCACGCAGCACGTAGAAGAGTAGACAAAGTGCTAAGTATGCATATCTGGGGGACGGGGAAGACACTGAGGTAATATCTGGGTGGAGGGTGTGAGATTGACTCCTTTGGTGGTGAAGTATGTCAGACATTAGCAAGAAGCGTAACACTGAAAACAGCACCTTTAGTCCGCAAGGGTCTGATTTGCAAAGCGGTTTCCAGAATGCCTCGGCATGAGACCTCAGCTTCTTTGGCGCAGTTTGCATTTGCACAGAATAAGATGCATTATTTTTTTGGGCAGCCAGTGACTTACATCAGTTAAACAAGTAATAAAATTATATGGACCACTGTATTTACTTGCTATCTTGATTATACAGATTTATGTTATTTGTCAATGTCTTGTAAACATTGTGTAAGAGCACTGCCTCTTCAGGCATTTGAATTTGCAATGTTAATCAACTCTAGATAATTGCTTACAAGCAATTCATAATACATATAAAATATTATATTTAAGTGTTCTGCCTAATGTAACAACTAAAAACCCAAAAGAATGATAATTTGAAGACATGGATGATACAGGGGTTTTCATCTCTGCTCACACCTGTACTAGTTGTCTGCCTGTCCTGTGTAAAGTGTTTACCATTGCCATCAGAACATATTTGTAAAATAAAAAGGAATAAAAGTTTAAACCTTCATACCCTACATATTAGTCATTATTATCATGGTGTATTTTTAACCTGATTGATTTAACCACCCTTGATTTGACCCATTCAGTCCAGGTATCTGTATACAGAATTAAGCATAGATTTAATGGTTCTGTTAACTTGTTTACATTCTTCAGTCTATTTAAATAGTCATGTGAAGGGAAAGTTTCTAGGCATATTAAACACATTTTTCAGTTCTTCAGGGACATCATCATTGTTTGATGGTGCTACTATAGCCTAATATTAGCTTTGATGTTGGCTAAATCAGTTTTAGCACTCTCAACTGGGGTCTTTCATCAGATGTACACACAACCTTTTTATCTTAGAAAAAAAATGTGTTTAAAACATAATATTCATCCCATGGGGTTCTAAAGATCTGAGAGCTTTAGATCAGTTATTCATCTTTGAATGACCTAATTTCATTGTTTTCATAGCGACAACTGGCAATACAAGCGACAAATCCTTAATTCTGATGGTCAATGTTCAACAAAAAGGACCTCTCTCGGGTTTTTCCAGTGTAAAAGACGACAACACTTCTTTTCATGTAACACAGCAGTAGCCAACTGCGTGACGTCTCCAGGAAACTAAGCCACTCGCGGAGCGACCCGCCCACTTCTGACGTCATACATCAACAGTGTGACGTGCTGGTGTTTGTCTACTAGCAAACTAGTTGGCTAGACAGGAAACAATCCGGGCGTAGAAACACAGTTGGGTACCTGGGAGCGCACGGAAACCACATTTAGAATAAAAACCTGTTTGTTTACATAGCCTCGAGTCGTTTTAGTGAGGGTGTTTTCGTTGTTCCGCGTCCGTGAAAGTACTCTAAATGGCAGCATAGCATGCAAACCCACGGCTAGTCTGCTAGCTGGTTAAGTTAGCTAGCTAGATGGTGATCTACACACGCGAGTGAGGTCATCTTTTAAAATATAGTACTTAGCAGGGTTAAGTCATTTGGATAGCTGTTACCCAGTTGAATGAGTAGCCTAAGCAGGCTGCATCTCGCTTGTAAACGTTATCATTTCACGTCGCCTTTCTGAACAAGCGGGCAGCCGTGGGAGAAACGGTGCGGCAGAAAACCCCCAAGCAGCTCCGTGGTGAACTGTAAGCTTGGTGTTTCTCGCCTGAACATGGGCAACTGTCTAAAATCGCCGACGTCGGACGACATCTCTCTGCTTCACGATTCCCAGTCCGACCGGGCTAGCTATGGGGACGGAGCGGACCCGGACCTGGAGCCTCCTCCGCCTTACGAGGTAACGTTACACGTCGCAGCTTAACAAAACCAGCGCTGCTCGGCGAATAAATCTGGTACTTTACCCCAGTGCTGTTTTTGGCAGTCCCAACTCGGGTTATGTCTAGCTACACGTTGTCTTAAGTAAGTTAGAACTGATCTAGTCAACGCTAGCTTGTTTCTGTTAACGGCCGTTGCCTAAATCGTCATGATAAACATATTTTTTTCAACATTCACTCGTAATTTATTTTGTTTCAGTGTCCAGGCAGGTAGCTCGCCAATTTGTTAGAAAAGGCTCGCCAGACCCAGCTAACATAGTTTAGTCTAGTTAGCTTAGCAAACCATCAACGCGGATGTTGTCTATTTACCGTCATAATTAATTACTATCGAAAATGAAAGCCAAAACAGACCTTGACGCAGCCCCAACGTTTTTTAAAAGAAATTATTCATAATATAGCTATTTTACCTTCCCAACTAGCTGTCTAGTCAGTAAGGGTCATGGACAGTCTATGTTCGGGGTAAATACGTGCTTGGGACGCCAGTGGGGCGTCTTGTTGAGAGGTGCATGACTTCAGCTACAAGTCCGTGCAATAAATCACTTTCACAATTTGACCAGTCCCAAATACAAGTAAACGGTTCCAATACAAATTGTTTGCTTACGCGACTCATTTTACACACACGCACTGTAAATAGTTCGAATGAATTTATATAGCTTATGTTTTTTTGTACAACCTTACGAGAAGCTGAATCAGACATGAGTGATCTTCACTGAGAAGATAAAACTTTATTGATTCCCCTCAGGGAAATTAACAGCAAACAGTTGCCCACAGTGAGTTGTGTAGATGATGATGACATGGCTGACATCCTCCTCTCTCCCACCAACCCCATGGGGTCGAGGGAACGGTCCAAGACTGAGCTTGCGCTCTTGACCAGCTCAGTCCTTTTTTCCATCTCTCTCTGTAAGTGCACCACCAGAATACTCCAGTGCCACCACCGTGCCATAAAACATCCTTAACAGCCCTCTGAACCCTTCAGTCTCCTCAGCAGATGCGGACGACCTTGGCCCTCCATGTCCAGGTCGCCTGTATCGCTGGACCAGTCCAGTTTGTTGTTGGTGTGAATGCCCACGTATTGTATTTGATTGTGTTTGCTGCACTGTGTTCTCCTCACCTGTCCGTTCCCCCCCCCCCCCCGTGTCTGCCGCGCAGGAGCAGGTGCGGATGCCCGTGTACCATCCCACACCCAGCCAGACGTGCCTGGCCACCCAGCTGACCGAGGAGCAGCAGGTCCGCATAGCCCAGCGCATCGGGCTCATACAGCACCTGCCCAGGGGGCTGTTCGATGGCGGCAAGGATGGATCCGAGAAGAAGATCAGAGAGTGAGTGCACTTTACTGGAGCCTTGCAGGCTGCACGGTCAGCGGTGGCCCAGTGTCACGTACAGAGATTGAAACGTCTTTCAGTCTTTCCTGCAGATGCTCGTCACAATCACCCACTGGTCTGACATAAAGTTAGGGAGTTTTTAAAAATGACTGCACCATAAGCAAACTCAAGAAAC
This sequence comes from Brachyhypopomus occidentalis, assembly GCA_020368025.1. Lineage (NCBI taxonomy): Eukaryota > Metazoa > Chordata > Actinopteri > Gymnotiformes > Hypopomidae > Brachyhypopomus > Brachyhypopomus occidentalis. Next base: position 1,514,317 of record JAGXOD010000078.1, read on the forward strand.
ATGCCTCCTACGCAGGTGGCAGGGTGGCAGGGCTTCCTGAGGGTCAGATTCGATTTCTCTGGCTGAAGGCGCTGATATAGTTACATAATTACACAGTAGCAAGACTCCAGGGGTGGATGAGATGTACCTAAAATATCTGACGACCCTGGCTATTGGGGGCGCTGTCTTGGCAGACATGCTTCTAAAATATCTGAGGGACCTTAGTGGGACTGGTAGGTTTCTGGATTGGCAAATTTGGGTGGTGCCTCCATCTTTGGTTCCATCTTTTAGCAAGGGGACCAGACAGCGTTTGCAAGTTCTAGATGTACCAGACTTGTCAGTCAGTCTGGCTGTGCCACAGTGCTCCAGTTCTTTTCCCTCTCCCAGATAGTTGAGAGGTGCTTTGCTTCTCCAGAATACATGTGTTTTGTGGATCAGCAGAAGGCATCTGACCCTTTTCCCCCAGACATGTTCTCTGGGTTCTCCAGGGGATTATGTGGTGTTGGATCCACCACTGACCTGGAGCTGTGCCTGTGTTCTCGGCATTAAGTCAGGCTTGTTCTGCGTGGGTGTTGAACCCTTTCGAGGCTGTGCTTCCACCCCCCCCAATACGAACAGGATAGCAGGGCGTGGTGAAGGACAGAACTTCTGTCAGTGGGACTGGTAGGTTCGCTAGGCATGCTGGTATTTGCAGACTATTTTGTCCCTCCAGCTTCCTCATACAGACGAAGCCAGAGAATGTTATAAATGTAAGTTCTCACTTTTCCAGTGAGTCTACATCCACTCCCTCATTTTTAGTCGTGAATTCTGGGTAACAACCGAAAGAATGAGATCGCGAGTCCGGGCAACTGGAATGAACATGCCCCACTGGGTAGCACGAGTCCATCTCTGCAGTAAGGTGTGGAGCTCTGCTATCTGGGATGAACCCATAGTTCAGCTCCTGCTCCTCTGCAGTTGGAGGAGTTGGGGAAACGTTTTGGCGGTTTTCCCCCAGGAGATGCTAAAGGAAGTGGCTGAGGACAGACGCGCCTGGGCGTCTCCGTGCACTCTGAAATGAAGCAATTGATGAGATGGAATGCGGTGAGGTCATAAGAACTCTCTTCCTCTCCCCTCCAGGTGTGTGATTTGTATGATGGACTTTGTGTACGGGGACCCCATCAGGTTCTTGCCCTGCATGCACATCTACCACATGGACTGCATAGACGACTGGCTCATGCGATCCTTCACCTGCCCCTCCTGCATGGAGCCCGTGGACGCTGCTCTCCTCTCCACGTACGAGACCAACTGACCGTGCCCTTGAGGACTGATGATCTCCAGATGTTCCCCACCTGCTCCAGTCTCCCCATAAGCCCACTACAGTTAAGGCCTACACCCGCTCGCACGGGCAGCAGTCCAGGCTCTTGTGACCCTGTTCGGAAAGGCAGTTTAAGGCTTCAGAACGCCGGTGTTCAGAAGTCCTTAACGATCCCCTGGCCAGCGCACCTTCTTGCTTTCTGATAAAGTTCCGTCTGCTGCACCACTGACCTGGGAACAGCGTTCAGTGTTCTGCAGTGCTCAATTCTCCTACTCTGGGCGTGTTCAGGAATCAGTTCACCCGGATGAATTTGGAGACCCCTGGGCTTGAGTTTCAGAGGACGCGTATGGCTGAAAGCACTTACAGGCTGTTGCAACAGCTAGAACGTTTCCCTTTGAACTGTTGAAAACTTGAGCAGTTCTGTTTTGAGATTTGGCCAGATGGTGATGCAAAGGTCACCATCTCTCAATGTTCCTAACTGCTAATGTTGTTCCTGTTTTGGCTGAAGGTGGCTACATCTGTGGTTATTAGCAGCTGGCAAGAGCAGCATGTTTAACTATGAGAATGAATCAGAGAATCCTGCAGTCCAGCTCTGGGGTGTGTCCAGTGATCTTCCAGCCTCTGTGTGTGTGTGTGTGTGTGTGTGTGTGTGTGTGTGTATTGTAATTTAAGGCTGTTCGAACCTGCTATCCTGTTAGCAAAGAAAGGGGAATGAATATTCTTTGGATCGATTCAGAAAACCCAACGTTTTTTAATAATATGCAACATTTTCCTGTTGAATGGTAAGATAAGGATGTTGTAAGCAGCAACTCGTATTTCACAGTGTGGCCAGATCTGAGGATCTGGAATAGCATGTTTGGTTTAAGTGTCGGTCTGGTATCATTTGTAATATTTACTTGAAATGTTTCTATGGTCGGAGCATACAGTCTTATTGTTTTACTGTATAGTCAGTAACACATTCACCTAGCTGATGCATTTAATGTCTTTTCTTTCTTTCTTTAAAACGCCGTGTGAGATCGCCTCCCAGCTGCTGTAGCATGTGTTCATCACTGATTGGCCGATTCCTGTCTTTTCTGTTTGCTAATGTACATTGTTCTTCTAAATATTGTGTAGTATACGACACAATCTCGTTGGGAGTTAGTTGTACATCCCTGAGTTCCAGTTACTATGTACTATGTATTTTTTTCCCCCTCAAAATCCCAGTACCCACAACAGAATGTGGGAGACCACCACAGCGACACAGCTATATACTTACAGCACTGTACAGTGGGTGCAGTGAGACCATCGCATCCTGCCTTCACCCTGTTGTTATTTGCTGGCTGGGATGTTCTGGTGCAGCCCGGCACTCTTACCCAAGAGAAACTGAACAGGTTTGGGCCAATTTTAAAAGGGCTAAATTGTGCATGGGGTTGGGGGAATTAACCAAATGACTACCTGTCTAAATTTTGTTTAGAAATGCTTGCACACACATAGTATGTACTAAACATAGAGTTTTGCACTTTACACCATGATATAAATGATAATGTATTTATGCATAACTTTGCACCAGTCTTGTTCTTTTAAGAATACTGAAGGTTTGATGGATTTTATGCTCCCTCAAATGCAAATAGCAGTTTTTCGTTTATCTTTTGAATTTTGTTTGTTTATTGGAAATAACAAAGAATACATCAAACAAGAAACAAAACACTTTTCTATCATGATTTTAAGTTAGGATTCATTACGTTACTCTGGCCCAACCTGCCTACACCTCCTACCTAATCAAACCTCACCCCCAATTTTTACATCATGGTACTATGCTGGTTGCAAGTTATCGTGTGAGATCACAGTAGCATGTACTTTGATAAAATTTCAATCTAAAAATATACAACCAGTGTAGTGCTGCAAGACCTACACAAGTCTTTGGCTGTGGGAAACGTTTTTAGATTGTACAAATATGTAAGAAGTGCCTGCAAAGTATTGTAAAACCCCAAAAGGCGACCTTTCGTAGGTTTAGTTTGGAACAAGTCCAATACACATGTGCAAGGGTTCTATGTATGTCTGTTGCATTCTTCTGTAAGCTCTGGTTACATTTGTGATGACTTCCATTTGTGTAAATTCCTACAGCTTTGACTTCGGAGGTTAATAATGCAAAGGGAGTTGCCGCTCTGTAGCTGTTTGTAGGCCAAATTTAGGGTTAGGGATAGGAAATAAATTATTATTCATATATAGGACCCATCAGTAAAACGTTTTTAGTATTGTAATGATGGTGAAATTGTGTCCAAAGTTTAAGAGGAGTTGTGAAAACAGCACTATAGCTACAAGGCTGCAGCACTGAAGAGATGTTGATGAGGACTGTGACTCAGTTCCATACCAGCACTCGTCTGGACGGGGCAACTAGAACAGAATCTTTTTTTAAATTTTCCCAGCAATAGATCAGTAAATGGGTGGGTAATGGGTGGAAAGTTCATTTTGACACATTGAATTTCTACAGAGGACAAAGGGAAACATTCCATCTTGACAGAACTGACTCTGGAGATGTGATGGGGTTTCATTGAGGTGAATTAACTGGGCTGCCTTGTTTGAGTAGCATTTACGTTGGTCAGATTTCATTTGTATCCAGAGAATGTGCCAAATTTCAATGCCGTCAACTCTGGCGGGCGGCACGTCAGAGGGGAAACTAAGGTGAGTGTAGATTGTTGGTGTAAGCACATACACCATCGTAGGATCCAAACCCATAATATGAATGTTTCATCAGATTCAAATTTCTGTACAACTGCAAATAAACTAGTTCAACTCCATCAAATGCTTTCTCTGCATCTAAAGAAATGACTAGCTCCACAATTGAAGGCGAGCTAGGTTGCATCTCAAGTTCTCAAGTTTTGCAACCGTTCACTGCAAAACAGCAGGGCTTCTTCATCTGCTTCATGCAACAGGGAGGTGTTCATCCTGCGCAATTCAGTTTGCCTAACAGATATTGCACAACAAAGTTATGTGCTGCACCAAAAATGTGTTCATGAGAGTTACATGACAGATGTTACCTGACAAAAGATAAGGTGCACATCATGGTTCCAGTTAGTTATTCATTAATATTCTTGATCAAGATAATAAGACTGACATTTACTTATGTGGAGGAGACATAAACAGAAGGACGCATCACTAGTAGCTATAAAACACTTCGCTGTTGCACATCACTTTTTTTTTTTTTTATGGCCACAGACACTATTCAGAAACAGAAAATGATAACAAATGAGTAGTTTGTTATTCTTCCTAAAATTTGATCCTGGCAATGTCCTGGTCGTGAAACCTGGAAGGTAGTGGAGCATTCCAGATGGCTACCATGACTACCATGGCTACCATGACTACGTTACGGTCTGTAGATTCCATGGAAGGTGACAGGCGTTATGACATCTACTTCAGCCCGAGCGATCTCAGACAGGTCCTTGGCATCAAGAATCAGGCAGTAGGTTGGTCTCTGGGCTCCGGGGCACACCACGATTGTGAGCAGCACACCTACAAAGCAATTCAGCATCCCACTTTAGATTACATCTTCAGATTAAACTCTTTCTGCTATTTTGTCAGTAAAATAACTGTTACTGTCTAATGTGTTCTAGACTAAAAGTGCCCTCTGAAACCTGAGGTGTATAAAGGCAGTCTGCACGTGTTTGCAGTGTAAATAAACTTGGTCTGAAAAGAATAAACACCTAGAATTGTGCACTGATTGTGAAAGCTCTTCTCTTTCTGCATATCAGCCAGACTCACCATCGTCCTCATCAACCCCGTTGGGGCTCTGGACAAAGATGGGCTCCGAGGGGTACGAGTCTGGCTCCTGCCAAACCCAGGTGTCCTTGGTCCTCACGTTCAGCTTACAAATCTGTATCCATACATACTCCGTTAACACTAGCAGACAAAAGGACTAAACTTTTCATCTTCAGTGCTCGGTTTACTGTATTCACTGTCAACATTGACTGATCTGAGATCAGGACTGATACCCTGTCAGGGATGAAGTGGTTGAGGCCAAGCGCATAAGCGTAGGTGTAGTTCCTCCCGTTGTGCACTTTGTAGTTGATCTGAGGGAACTCAAAAGCTGTTGAAGTTGAGGGGGAAAAGAATGTAAGGGAAGAAGACGAAACAAACGGTCTGGTCCGTAGACAAAGTGTTTGTCACTGAAACAGTGAGAGAGGGCGGCGTAATTGGGCAATGTTTTTAAGGGGGAGGAAAGCTACTTTAGTGATGACGAATAGCTCTGACCTTGGTGTGGACCAGAGAACAGCACCTCAGGCTCCAGCCAGATGGTACCATCCCCTCGCATGGTAGCAGTGGCTGTGGTGTAGGGCAACGAAACCAGGTTCTTGCCCCGCTCCTCCTGCGAGGGTTTGTGAACGTGAGCACATAGTCAAATGACAGTGGGGATATTGGAGAGCTGGTCCTAAAGTCGAGATTCAGCTCCGTTAATGTTTAGCAATAGCACATCAGGTTTTCGTTGATAAAAAAAAAAAAGAATGAAAATGGGATTTGTACATTTGGGATTGTGGCATGAATGAAGGAAGGAACGATGTACCCTGCAGGGGTCGAGTGGCAGGACAAAGCGTCGGACCTCAGGCTGAGGGGCTACCATGGCCGCCTCCTTCATCTCCTCCCAGTTCTGACGGAGGTTTGCCAACCACAGGTAGTTGTACACAAATTCAAATCTGTGGTGCAGACATGGAAAGTGTTATTTTCGTGCGGTCTTAATATTTCTACTTTCTCACACCAACATTAAGCCTATGTTTAAACGTAGAAATTGAGTGCGGTTATTCACCATTGGTGCTGTAATGTAGTCCACAATTAGGCTGAGTCCATGTCTTGGAAAGTGGCTCATAAAATTTCTATTATTACAAATGTTTTTTATTACTGCCCCTAGCCATCTACAGCATGTAGTGGATAATTTTGGCATCTGGACTTTGTCTTGGATTATGAAACAAATTCAAATTCATAGATGAAGGGAGGGTGGAAAATCTATGGTACTCTGATCTTGATGTAATCTATGGTACTCTGATCTTGAGGTAATCTATGGTACTCTGATCTTGAGGTAAAACTATGTTACTTTGGTCAGTTTACCCTTTCCAGGTGCACAGGTCAAAAACGATGAAGCCTGAGTCTTCGTAGCAGTTGATGTGGTGGAAAAGACCCATTGCAGATGTCCTGAATTTGTATTCGATATATTCCCCTGGATCCTTCCTTGCAATATGAATCCATGTCTGTAAAATTAACATTTGCAAAATTAGTAGGAAATGTCAAAAGCTGCATAAGATTTGTTTTGCTGTTATGTATGGTGTGCTTGTGGAGTCTGGTGAGACTTATAGTGTTATATTGGAGCAGCAATATTTTTGCAAGATTACTATGTTAATGTATGTAAACATGCATTATAATTATGTTTTCCTTACTCCTTTCTCGTCATCAGATTCAAAGCAGTCCATGTAGTTGGATCCGCAAACAGCCCAGGAACTCAGGAATTTCAGAAGGTTGATTTTGATGGGCGTCTCTACTAAGACAAAGTAGTTCTCAGTCATCCCAAAACTGCAGCAGTGAACAGAGACAGCACACACTTCATGAGTAATCATGTTTCACACACTTCTTTGTCCTATGACTTTTGAATGAAGGTGCATTATTTTGTTTAAGTTGAAAAGTTTAATGCACCCTCAAACTCTTGAACTGGATTGGGATTAGAAGGTAATGCAAGGGATTGGGATTAGAAGGTAATGCAAAGGAATGTTGGAAGTTGACCTGTGTATATATGATGGCTTGAATCTGTTGGCGCTGGGAAACTGCACGACCACCTTGGATTTCTCAATGGGGTCTGATCTATCTGGAGGAAGAAACTCATAATTATGACAGGAGGTGTATCCACATGTGTACAATGGCACAATTCATTTCAAATTAGGCTTTTGAACAATTAATCTGCTTTATGAAAACATGCTCACTAAGCATATTTCTAATATTTCTCATTCCATTAGGCCCACACTTAGGATGGTGAACAGCCAATGTGTGGGTGCTGAATTCAGCTCAGTGCCAATCACCTTTCTGGGTGGGCGGGATCTTGATGATGTTGTAAGCCAGCATGCAACCCTTGCCCATGCAGTTCCCAATGTTGTAGACTGTACCATCTCTCTCAATATGGGGGTGGGCTGTTATTCCATTTATATTGACATAATCACATATGTCAACCTTTGTGATGGGAAGAGTGAAATCTACTGATTGAACCTTTAAATGTAATGAATTCTTCCACAGTGCACTATCATAATAGATTAAAGGATAAAACAGATGAAATATAATGTTTGTTAGATGTTTCAGCTTTACCTTTTTTAGGGTCTCCAGAGTGTCGGGGTCCACTTTAGTGATAAAGTTGGTCTCTGTGACGGCATAGAAGTCTTCTCCAATGGGGTAAACATTCACCAAACAGTTATCTGTTACCTCAACCCCTTTGAAGTAAGAGAAAAACCTGTCCACAAAAAAATCTTGAAAAGTTAGAATTGACCAAGTGATGGCATGAAGCCAGCATCCAAATAGGGTTAAGAGAGCCACAATCTGTCTTCACATTTGGAAAGAATTAAAGCTAAATTAAGGTGTTAAGATGGAGTCGTTAAACACAACGTGGAAACCTGGAGAAGATGTTCCTGCAGGGGTCAGGATAGGCACAGGTTCCAAATTCAGTAATCACAATCCGTTTTTCTGTCATGGCGCGCACATAGGCATCCGTTTTGATGAACCTGGGGAAATATTGAAATTGAAACATGCATGCAGTACAACAGCATGCTGCAAGTTCATTTGTAATGATTTCACTAAAGATTTGGCTGTCTGACATCGGCCATCTCTCAGTAGACGGGGAGAGCAACCTCTTAAAACAGAGGCAAATGAACATGTCCTCTGGTCATAAGACTTGGGAAATGTTATCTTAGGGTCATGAACATTTTATCAGAGTCATTGTATGTCCTCAGGATGTACAGTGAGGTACAACTGAAAACCTAATAATGAAATCCCTGCAGATATGTGCAAGCTGGAGTATTTAAGGACTCGTCTGTGCCAGGAATGCAGTCGGTTCTTCTTTGGCCACAGCTTCCGAGACGAATACTGAGAGACGTGGAACACGACAGGATTGGACAGAATCACTCCATTTATGTTTAGGGGCCTAAATTCAGATTTATCAAACGTTTTTTCTTTTCTTCCTTTCTCTCACTGACCACTTAGAGACACAATGACCTGTTAGTCTATCCTGTAATCACTCAAGTGGCAAATATTTACTCACATATTTAAGGTGATAAGTACTAATGAGACAGTGGATTGAGACTATAGTTATTTCACTGGATATGGTACTAAATATTAATTACATCTGTATTGCTACGGCTTTCGTCATAAGGAACCGTGAGCATACTTGCGGACATAGGTGACATGGCCGTTACTGAAATCAAACTTGTGCATAAGGGCCTGGCCATCAAAGAGATGATTGAAAGGTTCTGATCCGACCTCGAACAGTCCAGGGCCCAGGCGAAGCAGGCTTCCTCTTATGTAAGACGGGATCTCGCCTAATCCAAAAACACATCACATTACACAATACGTTGATCAGTATGATGGATATGAATCAATCTGTACTGCAGCTGAAGACTTTAGAGAGTTGGAGAAGCACAACAGGACACAATGGAATTGGTGGAATGTTCACAATGTCAAACTACAGTACACGTAAAAACAACAAAGAACATGGTGGTATTGCTAAGGTATAAATAATCACATTGTAGCTGCATGCACACAATATAAAAGATCTGAAGAATAAACACCTCACCGCTGACTGTTGCTGCCAGGGGTTCGTTTAACTCTTCCACTGTCTCAAAGATTTTCTTATAACCACCAGCAGGGTGTTCAAACCTGAAAAGCCAACAAGGTTATTCTTATTTTATATATATTATCCGATGTCCAAATGAGGATGACATGGAAGGCATTAGCAAAACACCCCTGTGTAGCAGCTACTGATTTCATAACAAAGCTAAGAGTGAAACCACATCAGAGCCCTGTGTTTAGTGTAAGAGTTAAACAATGCAGAACGGCATCTGTCCAACAACAGTACCCATCCAACATCTGAATCACTTTGTTGCTAATTACTAAAATATTCCTATTTTCTTACTCATTTATTTCTAAAACTGTGCAAAACATTGCTTTTGATCCTTTCTTGAATTAAATGACATGTCATTCTTGTATTTGAGACATTGTGCCAAACCTGTGACCGCGATTAGCAATTTAACCTGACACTCACCGGCTAACCATGTTTGCACCTACTGCAGTCCAGCTCTGCTCTGCGATTCTATCAGCGGGTGTGTACTGGCCCGTGTGTGTGTGCGCTGGTCATCGACGTCCAGAGTCCTGCCTGGTACCTTGGGGCCCTTTATACTCGCTCACCCTTCCACACGCTACGCACCAGCTAACTTTGATCATACCTACAGCTAATCACAGTGTTGGCTGAACAACAGTTTCTTTGTGTCAGGGTCCTGAGTCCACTCACCGCATCCGAGCTGGCAAATAGGATTTGGTTCCCTCTGTGGGGCCAAAAGCTGAACAACTGTGTGGCGAAAACAAGACTATTCACAACGCGTGGTTGCACAACAAGACACAGCTGAGAGGACAATATCTAAAAGCAAAACAAAACAGAAATAAATGTCCTGAAACCTCACTGCATTGCCCTTTTTTGGTGATGGAATGCACATAATTCAGAAATATGTCCTGATCCAATCTACATTTACAAGACATCTTTTACAGTGATAACAGGATAATTACCTGTCTCATGTTTGTGTGTGTGTGTGTGTGTAATGGTTCATGGTTCACAAGCATGGCTAGTCTTAGTGCATATTCGTGTGCCAGAATAAAATATTTAATACCTTGAATAAAAGTATGATTATTTCATAGCACTATTTTTATAGAAGCTTTACATCCTTTTTGGGCTACATATACATTTATTAATCTATACTTATATTAATGTATACTTATAATACACATACTCATCACCCATGACAAATTAACATAAAGAATAATTAATTAATTTCAATTACAGTAAAGATAATTTTTTTTAAAAGTAAATAACATACATTCATTGTATAATTTTGGTGCTTTGTTGCAATTAATAAGAAAAAAACAATTAGATGCAGTAATAACCATTAAGTGATCCTGCAAGTGCCTGATCTCTGGAATGGAATAAAGAACCCCTTTCCCCACAAACAGAATAGTCTCTTCAGCACACACCTGCTGAAAACATATCCATTAACGTTTCCTCTAACTCAGAATCCGCTATTGCTATTTTTTAAACTTGGATTTACAATTTTACTCTGACAGTGCAACTGGCGTCTGCTGTTGTTGGAGCTCATGATCACACAAGGGCCGCTTTGTTTTCGTAAAGCATTCCTTAACAGATTTTTATTAGCCTAAGAGGGATTAGGTTGTTTCCCAGAAGTGCCATAGCTTAACAGGAGCTCTAATAGTGAAATATGGATCTTTTCAACTTTACAACTCATTAAAATAGTTTTGACTGAAAGAAGCAAGTTGTATAAAGCGATTATAGTAGTAGCAAATTGGAAATCTCGTTGCTGTATCTCGTTTAAATTTTGCAATAGTATAATTTTTCAACTCTATCTGGCTCATCGCTTAATATTTACTCAAACGTCACTTGAGTCGTTTAATGCGTGTATATAAACGTTCACAACCCCCGCTCTGATCTCCTTCATCTCCGGCTGACAAACTAACCCAAAAGCCTTTATTTTGAAACGGATTCCCTTATTTATATGCTTCCGGCTTAAGTACTTCCGCTCCCAACGGTAAATGGATGCGGTTCGGTTTTAGCGTCGACCCAACGTGAAGACATCACTATTTTGATCATAAACTTATTCATAAGCGTCACGAGGTTTTCCTCCAAGACGGGTTTTCGGTTGTAAGATATATAACAGTTATTGAGTTGTCGAATCTTCTCGAAAAAAATGAACTGCAACACCAATGTTGTTCAAGTGACCAACGTGTCCCCGAGCACGACGTCCGAGCAGATGCGAACCCTGTTTGGTTTCCTGGGAACCGTCGAGGATCTCCGGCTGTTTCCACCAGAGTGAGTCGCTAAATTATCTCCGTAAAACGAGCGGCCCTTCCGTTAAGGGCTCATGTAAAATGTCCGTAAACTTGCGTTAACGCGGTGTGTGGTGTGTAACTTTTTAGCCGTGGTTTACTAACCCTGGCGGCTATGTGAAGAGGAGTAGGCCGCGCTTTTTAGCTTACCTTAGTTTAGCCGTGCTAGCCTTGTTAGCCATACTAGCAGTGTCAGCCATGTTAGCAATGTTAGCTGGCGTTACCAGGCCGCATTTTCGATTTGTTCTGTTGCTGGATTGGGTAAAACCGCAGCCTCGTGCTGTAACGAGGGACTAAATATATATTATATATCAAAGCTGTAGGCATCGGCCAAGTTTATGAATATAGTCAGTTAGCTAATTAACCCAAATTAATGTCCTCTACGTCTGGCCATTGTAGCTGGGTATTGTACGTCTGGCCCGGTTTAGCTGGGTATTGTGGCTAACTAGCGCGCTGCTCGCTTTCAAATGTTCAGCCCATACGCATTTTAGTGTCGTTAAATGCGTTATTTTACGCCTCGCATAAATCAAAAGAAGTGGTAGAAGGGCATAAAACATCTACTCGGATAGAATGCGCTCGGGTCGGGTAACAGACCTACATTTGTTTAAATTTTCTTCGTGGAAAACAAAACAATGTAAAGTTTGTAGCCTTTAAAAAATACAATTGAACTTTTTTTGTATTCCCAGTGATTCCACCATGCCAGTGACGTCCCGGGTGTGTTTCGTGAGGTTCAAGGAGCAGGAATCTGTGGGAGTGTCCCAGCATCTTACTAACACGGTCTTTGTGGACAGAGCTCTTATAGTTGTGCCCTTTGCAGAAGGTTGGTACCTCCTAACATTTTCTCTTTCTTGTAGACACACGCTCTTACCCAGCAAGCGTGTTGTCTTTTTTTTGGCAGATATGTCCACATGATCTCTGTACTGTTTCACTGGTTGAATACAAATGACACCCAGTTTCTCACGATGCTGGCTCTAATAACTGCACGCCAGACTACCGAGCAGATGCGTGAGCCCAGTGTCCACCGTTTGTTCGCTGCAGCACAGCTGGAGTTCGGAAAGAAAACCCGTAGCTTTGTGCGCAGCCTACTGGACAGGTGCGTGAGCCGAAGCTCGCGCACGACTTGTGCTTCAGATAACGCGTATTGTGTCAAATGGGCGTTTCATTTCGGGTCAGCGGAACCAGGTTTTGCCATACGTACGTGGCACTTACAGGATGAGGTTTTAGAGCAGGAACGTGCTGCTCCAGGTGTGGAGGAGCTCTGCCCTCAAACTGTAGCATTTCCTCTCAGCTTTCAGGCCCTCTGATTGGAGGAAAGACTATACTGTAGTGTGCTTGTTTCTAACAATAGTTGCTATATTTTATGGTTTTCCCAAGTTTAGGACTAATATATCCTTAAAATGGTTTGGGAATTTTTAAAGTTTCTTATTCACCATTTTGGAGTAGTGGGATGGGTGGGGGGGGGTGGTTAAATCATTCTGGATCCTTTTGGTAACAGCATTACACAAGGTGTGTGGATTGAACCTTCTTTATTATTCACCGCTGTTGTGTTGAAGCATATTTCAGTGTGCAGTCGTTACCTTTCCTGTCCTCAGAGCAGATGAGCACTATTCAGCCTTTCCTTTGCTTTTCCTACCCTAAAAGAAGCAGGATATGTGCTCCTCTCAACCTGGCCGTCAGAGTCGCACGACAAACCTTCCCACCTTCCTGGGTCACGCTGCCCGTCTTAAGGTGACCCTGCAGTATCCGTACGCTTGTCATCCGCCAATAGAATGTCAGGCTCCTGATTTTAAAGGTTTGACAAGCACCCAGAGGAAAGAAGAGAGACTAGACCGTGAGTAAGACAGAATCTGAGGCGGCCCTCCATCTGGGCAGAACCGAGACCCCTGCTACGGGCTTCCGGGGCGCTGATGCCCGAGACGAAGAACCTGAACATGGATAGCAGGAGGCCAATGAAATAGCTCAGTTCTACAACACTGGTCATATATATATATATATTTTTTTCCACATTTTTTTTTAAATACGTTTATTGTTGGTTTATTTTTGAATTTCCTCCCGCCCCTCCCACCACTTCTTCCCCACATGGTAGACTGTCTCCTATTAAAATGTTCTCTTGTTGTTTGTTTGTGTGTGGTTTTTGTAGTGGAGAAGGCAAACGCTGAGCCCCCTCCCTGAAGGCTGAAAATGGTCCTCTCCCTGCCAACAGGCGTCTGTAGGCAATTACATACGCCAGCCGCCACGCCTTATGCCCCTCCCCTTCTTATGCCCCTCCCCTTCTTTGCCCCTCCCCTTCTTTGTTTTTTGCCTTTTCTGTCTTTACTCTCTCACTGTTGTCTTTCTCTCTCTCTCTTCTGTCTCTTTCTGTTTCTAGGTCTAATGTGTGTATATATAAAAAAAAGTGCCTATTTTGCCAGCGTGCCAGTGTGCGTAATGATCCACTGAACCCTGTAGCACTCTGCCTACCTGTTCTTTATTTCCCTTAATATCTCAACATTTGGTTGTAACTTGTCACAAACGCTCAGAGGAGGTGACTCCAAATGGACTGATCCAGACATGCACGTATGAAATAGTAAGATCTTCTTATGGTATGGTAATGTAATTCTGCTCTTTAAATGTACACATTTGGTGGGGTCGGCTTCCCAGCATTAACGTACTGACGAGGCCCTGAGAGTAGCCTAGTCCACATGGCGTAGCTTTGTCACAGTAGCTATGTGGTTTGTGATTGGTGGGTTGGGAGCCACATGATGTGCGAGACTGGTGTGATGTCCTCTCTTTAACAGTGGTCTCTTGTTGTTGTGTTTTACAGTTGATTTGCCTGGCACTGCCAGCCCTGTTTACCAGGCCCTGCCGAAAATACAGCCTACAGTCTTGTCATCTGTGCTCTTCTTTCTCTTGTGCTTGTTCTGAATTCGTTTTTATTTCTTTTTTTTCTTTTTTTTTTTTAAATATGTACTCTTGTCAAGATTTGTTGATCTCCAAACACAAGCACGTGTAGTACCGAGTAACACTGGTGGGGGTTTGCAGCCCTCGTACCGCCGCGCTACTGTGCTGTATGGCTTTTGTTGGGGCTGAAGTGCGAAGGCCTCGGTCTCCTTCTGCTGCGTGTGCGTAAGAGCACTTGTTTAGCACTCGGAGACGCGCGTTGAGGTCAAATTAGCGCCCCCGTGCTACGCCAGGTAAGGTCAGTCCCCAGCAAAAGCCCAGCACTCTACATGCGAGACCTACCGTGTAGTTGTACCTCTGTCACTCTGTTGTACTATTCTGTGTAAAATCTGAAGCTTTTTTTTTTTTTTTTTTTTTTTTTTTTTTTTTTTTACTGTTCATCGCCACAATCTCTGAAAGTGTTTTTGTGTTGTGTATCTCGATCTTTCTCTGTGTGCTTTTAGCGAAGCTGCCAACGTGAGTCGCTTGTTCATAAAACGTCTATATGAAAAGTTGAAAGCACACCCCCCCTCCCCCGGAGAAGCCCTCTCTGTGCTCACGTTTGGTTCATGACTTAAATTACACGCGTCCAGGTGATCACAGCTTGGCAGTACCAACTGCAGTAGTGTGTTTTTATGACATTTTTCCCAGCTTAGTCTCTCGCACAGTGATAAGTGACTTGGACAACGTTTTTTGATGAAAAGATACCTAATAAAAGAGAGAGACGCAGGTGGTAATGACTTGGGGGGCAAGTATGTTTACTGCTTGAACGTCTGAATGTTCCCTCTGTTTTCCCCCTGCTTGTGCATGTCGCGCGCGAGTGTTGTCCGAGTTTAACTCGCGCCGTTTCTCCTCCGTATCGAAGGTGTGATTCCAGACGAGTCGAAGGCACTGTCTCTGCTGGCTCCCGCCAACGCCGTCGCCGGCCTGCTCCCGGGAGGAGGACTGTTGCCGACGCCCAACCCGCTGGCCTCGGTAACGCTGCACACACACACACACACACACACACAGCGCCGCTGTGGCACGGAGAAGTGTTTTCATTATTCATAGAAGTAGTAGCGGTTTGAGCGACTGGTTGGTGCTGCTCTCGCGGGTACCGTTGGCCCGGTCCCGCCGAACCCAAAAGATCAGTACTGAAGCTGACGGGATAAACTAGAGCTTGGGGTACAGATCACAGTCGATGGCGCTGGCTTGTCCTGAGTGTCTGTGTGGGTCCTGCAGATGGGAGGAGTTCCTCTGGCTGGTCTAACTGCCCCTGCCATGCTGCCCGGAGCTGCTATGAACCCCCAGGTAAGTGTGCTGACCCATCCGCATGCTCCACACCGCCCAGTGTGAGGGAGGCTGACGTGTGTGTGTGTGTGTGTGTGTGTGTGTGTGTCCTCCACAGGGGCTCTCCGCCGACCAGCTGCTGAAGTTAATGACCTCGGTCGACCCCAAGTGAGTTTGGCCTGTTTATTGTTGTTTGTTGTTGTTTGTTTGTTTGTTTACACACCAGCCATCTGTTCAATTAGGGACCAGTGTGTGTTTAGAAAATGACTGTTGTCTCATTGTGGCTTCCTGTAGTGCACGTTGCTAGATTTTGTAGTTTTGATGTGCCTTCGGCGTGGTAACACGCTGCTACATGTGACATCGTTACTCTTGGCTTCATCGTTTCATGCTGATGGCAGTAAACATCGACATTGGCTAACAAGCTCATTTGCATAACGGCTACCTTCTGAGAGACGCGTGTAATGCAAGACCAGTTTTTCTACACTGTAAAAGTGTCCAGTGTCCTGCACTGTGCCAGAACGGCGCAGTCCTCACACGTCCCGCATGTCCCGCAGAATGAACCCGATGGCCCTGAAGGCGGACGCGTCCAGCAAGGACATCGAGGAGGCCATGAAGAGAGTGCGGGAGGCCCAGTCACTCATCTCCGCTGCCATCGAGCCCGGCAGTAAGCAGGAATCACGGGCTGCATCACACACACACACACACACACACCACATGTTCTAGTCTTTATGGGTGATCGCTTGAGAGATTTTTATCAGAAGGTAGTACGTTAGGGCTCCTGTAGATGGCAGCAGTGGTCCATCATGCGGCTTTAGAGACGTTGCACCGTGGTTACACTGCTGTCTAAAGGCGTTGGTGAAGATGTTCTGATGTTGGTCAACGCGGTTTGTTTCAGGTAAAAAGGACAGCAAGCGCAAACATTCCCGCTCCAGGTCCCGCTCCAGGTCAAGGCGGAGGAGGTCTCGTTCTCGCTCCAGACACAGGTACCCGCTCGTCAGGAAGCACGCGGCTGTCCCACAGTGGGGGGAGGGGTAATATGTCGGCCGCAGCCGTGTAGCAGGTGGCTGTCGGCGCGTCGTGTCTGCGAGTTGCCCTGTTGTAACTCTGCGTAAACGCGCAGCAGTAGACCCGTGGGTCCCGTAGGTCCCGCCCCTCTCACCCCGCCACGCTCACTCCGCAGGAGATCCAACAGCAGGACTCGCAGACGCTCACGCAGCCGGCACCGCTCACGCAGCCCCAGGAGGAGGCGCTCTCGCTCCAGGGAAAGGGGCCGCCGTTCCACCAGCAAGTCCAGGTCAGTGCGCGCGCACACACACGTTTGCATCTGTAGTGCTGCACCCACCACACCCACCCACCACCACCACCACCCTCTTGCCCACCACACCCACCCACCACCACCACCGACCACACTCACCCACCCACCACCACACTCACCCGCTCCCATCCTCACACCCACCCCACACTCACAAACCACCGTCCTCACACACACACACCACCGTCCTCACACCCACCCCACACTCACTCGCTCAGATGTACATATCCGCTCTGCTTATTGATTGGCTTATGGACTTTGCCTGAAATGAACTGCTCAGTGAAACGGGAAAGGGACCCCACTGGGTACCATGGTTACCATTTGTACCTGCAGAAGGAAGAGAAGCCTGGTGGTGGGGGACCCAGACGCTGAGGTCATCAAGGTGATTCTTTCCTCTTCTATCCCCCAGGGATAGAAAAAAAGAGGAGAAAGACAAGAAACGCTCCAAGACTCCTCCGAAGAGCTACAGCAGCGCCAGGAGGTCCCGAAGCGCGAGCCGGTAAACACTGTGACCTCCTCCCTCGTCCTCCAGCTTCAGCAAGAAGACTCGTCGTAAAACCAACGGGGTTTTCAGGGGTTACACTGAAGGCAGACGTGTGAAACGTCTCTTTAAAGTGATTGAATTGTTGAGGGGTCAGTCCCAAGTTGAAGAGAAAATTTGACATCTTGAACTTTTTCAAAGCAATTTGTGGTGAATTTCAGTGTTGATGTACATGGCAGCCGCTTCAGGGTTTCTACATTTGGTGCTTTTAGCAGTAAACATGATTTATACTTCATGATGGTTTTACTCAAAACATAATTCTGCTCTTGATTTAGCATTTACTATAATTTGTCAGGAAATTGTAACTTAGAAACCAGCTGCACCAGTTTCACAGCTCTGTCTGGTGCTGGTTGTGTGATGGTCCACGTGCTGGTGCTGGTTGTGTGATGGTCCATGTGCTGGTTGTGTGATGGTCCACGTGCTGGTGCTGGTTGTGTGATGGTCCACGTGCTGGTGCTGGTTGTGTGATGGTCTACGTACGTGCTGGTTGTGTGATGGTCCACGTGCTGGTGCTGGTTGTGTGATGGTCTACGTACGTGCTGGTTGTGTGATGGTCCACGTGCTGGTGCTGGTTGTGTGCTGGTCCATGTGCTGGTTGTGTGATGGTCCACGTGCTGGTTGTGTGATGGTCCACGTGCTGGTTGTGTGATGGTCCACGTGCTGGTGCTGGTTGTGTGATGGTCCACGTGCTGGTTGTGTGATGGTCCACGTGCTGGTGCTGGTTGTGTGATGGTCCACGTGCTGGTGCTGGTTGTGTGCTGGTCCATGTGCTGGTTGTGTGATGGTCCACGTGCTGGTGCTGGTTGTGCTGGTGCTGGTTGTGTGATGGTCCACGTGCTGGTTGTGTGATGGTCCACGTGCTGGTGCTGGTTGTGTGATGGTCCACGTGCTGGTTGTGTGATGGTCCACGTGCACCTTTTGTTTTATTCATTCCTGTTGTCATGCTGCAGACGTCGCAGGAGGAGCGCCAGTCGATCTCCACGGCGATCTCCAAAGAAGAGGGCATCCAGGTCCCCGTCACCAAGAAGGTGAGAGCTGTGGTGTGCAGGACAAGGTGTTTACACCCGGTTGCCACGGCGATGTGCGGGCTGGCTGATTCAACACGAACACATTTCTAAATTGTTTTGCTTGGGGGTTCTAAAACTCACTCGCTCATCCAGACACAAAAAGGAGAAGAAACGTGATCGTGAGCGTGAGAAGGAGCGAGAGCGCGAGCGCGAGAGGAGATCGGACCGCGTCCGCGAGGAGACAGAGCGTTCCTCCAGCAAGAAGAAGAAAAGCAAAGACAAGGAGAGGGAGAGGGAGAGGGAGAGGACGTCCGACAGCGAGAAACGAGACGTAAAGGTACGTTCACGCGCGCGAGGGGTAGACGCTGCCAGCATGGCATTCTGGGCCGCGCCCCCCCCCCCCGGCTGCTCTTCCTGAACGTGTTTTGTCGTGCAGGTGACGCGCGACTACGACGAGGAGGAGCAGGGCTACGACAGCGAGAAGGAGCGCGAGCAGAAGGACTCTGAAGACTCGGGAGGTTCTCCGGCGCGCTACGCGGCGGGCGGCGAGGGTGCGGGGTCCAAGGCCAGCCCCAAGCAGGCCAAGCAGAACGGCGACGAGCGGCACGACGAGCAGGACATGGAAGTGAGCGACTGAGACCCCCCCCACCCCCCCCCCCCCACACAAGCCACAAACCACACGAACTGGGCTCAGATCCAGGAGCGTCCTGATCGCTTTTGCCGTCCTGGTTATGTATCTTTGATCACTTCAGAATTCAATGTTGCTCCCTCCTTCTCCCCTTTGACCGCTGAGCTCGAGTGACTGGATTGGGTTAAAAAAAAAAAATGGGCGTAGGAACCCAAGAGGCTCTTTCTCTTTCCCCCTTTTCAACCGCATATAATTTGATGTGTATTTGCCTTTAAAAAAAAAACAAACAAACAAACAAACAACGTGACACAAGCGGGCCGGATGGTTCTGAGTGTTCAGCTCCGTGATCAGCCGTCACTCATCGCGTGCGTGCGTCCATTTTCCTGCCCTGCCTGTTTGAACTGTTCCACTGGCACCAACATGGCGCGGGTTGCTCCGTGTCCAGCACCAACATGGCGCGGGTTGCTCCGTGTCCAGCACCAACATGGCGCGGGTTGCTCCGTGTCCAGCACCAACATGGCGCGGGTTGCTCCGTGTCCAGCACCAGCATGGCGCTGGTTGCTCCGTGTCCAGCACCAACATGGCGCGGGTTGCTCCGTGTCCAGCACCAACATGGCGCGGGTTGCTCCGTGTCCAGCACCAACATGGCGCGGGTTGCTCCGTGTCCAGCACCAACATGGCGCGGGTTGCTCCGTGTCCAGCACCAACATGGCGCTGGTTGCTCCGTGTCCAGCACCAACATGGCGCGGGTTGCTCCGTGTCCAGCACCAACATGGCGCGGGTTGCTCCGTGTCCAGCACCAACATGGCGCGGGTTGCTCCGTGTCCAGCACCAACATGGCGCGGGTTGCTCCGTGTCCAGCACCAACATGGCGCGGGTTGCTCCGTGTCCAGCACCAACATGGCGCGGGTTGCTCCGTGTCCAGCACCAACATGGCGCGGGTTGCTCCGTGTCCAGCACCAACATGGCGCGGGTTGCTCCGTGTCCAGCACCAACATGGCGCGGGTTGCTCCGTGTCCAGCACCTGCTGTCTGCACCTGCCACCATGTAGCCGCTGCGTCCGAGAGGCAACGCTGGTCCGTAGTGTCCGCACCACCGGGGCGGCGCGGCCAGGGAGGTTTGGTTTGTTGTTTTTTTTTTAAAGACTGTTTTCCCCATGTTTCTTTTGTTTTGATACCAGTTTGGAACAATTGTCATTTTAGATAGAATGGGTTGATGTATATGATTAGTGCTTTATATTCCTAGGTATCCTATCCAGTAGTTGGTCATCCTGGAGTTTGCAAGTGTTGGAAAATTTTTTATACTGTAAATAAACTCGATTGAGTGGAAAACGATGTTGACTGTTTAATCCCTCTTTTCTAATTTCTCTCTCTGCCCAGTTAGACTAGCAGTGGGGGAAAATGTACGTTCTTTCCCCTGCAGAACAGGATGTTTTACTCTTGTATATTTGCTTTTCTGTGCAGTCAGTCTCGCAGTGATTGGTTTATAGCGGGTCTGGAAGGCCTGAGGAGAGGTTGGTGTTGAGGCTGGACTAGAATAGGTCCTACATTCCTGCCTGAGAGAGAATTCTGCTATTGCAGTAAATAACCTATTTGGTTGGAGGGGAGTTTGAAATCTGTCACGTAAGACTGCAGGGAGGAACATTTGTTCAGCAGTTGTCTCGGGTCGTTACTTTCACATTATACATGCCAACAAATATGAAATTCACACCAGGGCATCACTGCAGTCTTAAAAACACAAAATCCACTTAATCCTTTATTTGTGTGGTACACAGTAGCTCTGACTAGCCGCTCTACAGTCATTTGATCCTAGTTCCTCCTTGCCCTCTGACCCCCAGTGGGTCATGAACGCTGAACCTCGATCTTGGAAGAAGCTAGCGTGCTGTTCTGTAAAGCATGATAATGGTACAAAATGGCTGCGATGACAGAACACAAACAATTTACTAGAACATCACTGGACAATGCAGAAAAGTGCAGACATAATCTAGAATGAGAACAAGTACAGGAGGACCCGAGTTCATTCTTCATTCCTGCTGTCACAGTGTGGATGGGGGGTTATCAGACATGACTTGAAGGACAGTTCATTCCCATTCCTGGGTAAATGGGGGGTAAGTTATATGGGGTTGGGTATATGAGGTTAGTCATATGGGGTTGGGTATATGGGGCTAGTTATATGGGTTTAGTCATATGGAGTTAGTTAATTGGGTTATATGGGGTACGTTTTATGCCCTAAGGGTCATCTATGTGTTCTAAAGCTCAGCCACTCTTAAAAATAAAACCGAACACACACTATATTCAGTGAAATATAAAATTATGCATCAAGCATCTGAATCTAATATTCAGAGGAATGAGCTACACACAGATCACAATCTCACACACAAAACAGCAAAATAACCCTAGTCAGACAAACATTGCCATTTTTTTGCTTAGAAGACGACCATGCTGTTCCCGTGGTGAGGTTAGACCCCCCGCGTCCAACCCTGCCTTCTGCACTCGGACACCTGATACTGTTTGATTCATTTTGGTTATTGCTTTTGTTATGTATCTCCACAGAACAAATGCTGGTCATTAGATATTTACAAGGCTACATTCAAAGTAACAGGAGCTCGGTTCCTGAACATCTCCGCTCTGTCTCCGAGTCCCTACTGATCTCTAGCGCTGAATTAGAGATGCCTGAGCAGGTTCCACCCAGCAGGCACCGGTACCGACCTCGACCAATCAGGCAGTGGAGGCAGAGCCACTCCCAGGAACCACAAAGGCCCATCTGAGAACATCAGCACAACACCTCAAGACACCGTGTGCTGGTGCATTGCGAGTGTGTTGTGTGGCTGGTGAGAGGCTGACCCCTGACCTCTGGGAGGCTACCACACTCGTGCAGAAACTCACTATCTTCTGCCTGGACGCTGTGCTCCGAAAGGGAGACCACAGTGGACCTTTAGAACAAAGCTTCTGCTTACCATCTGCTCTCCAAGACGCAAGAGCACACAGTTCACAGCTTTCACTAAAGCTATGGACAAAAGACAAGCGGTTTTAAAACTTAAGATGAGTCAAAGGCGATAATTCTGAAACAGGTTTGATCATCTTTTCAGTAGTTTAGTGATCTTCATTAGTAATGGGAGACCTCTTGTTATACACGAGGTCAGAGGTCAGAGAATCGGTAGGGGTCTTCTTTGTAGTCAGCCGGGATGGTGAAGATGGACTCTTCAAACGTGTCGAAGCGAAATTCCTGAAAGGTCACTGTGGCGCTGATGGTTGGAAACACTGGGATGTCTTAATTCAGCAGGAGAAAAACAAAAAGAATAAAAAAAAGAGTTAATGTCTTCCAGCTTCATTCCCAAAAACCTGTTAAGGGATTTGTTAAGGTAGTAGCTCGAATCATGAAGCCCTTACCGAGTTTGACTGGAAATCCAGGTGGAAGCTTCATCTGCACAAATTCTCTCAGTTTGCTGAAGTGTTTGAAGGGAGCAATGACCTCTAGCGTCTTCAGCAGCCTGGGAAAGCAAAGCAGATGCCACCGTTTCTCCCCACAGCCCTGTGTGCTCATGAACACGAGGCCACATTTGTGTGGGAAAAGGCCTTAAAGAGGAAAGAGACTTTGTTCTGGTACCCAAAATCATTCCTCGAAGCATGTTTATTAACAATCACTGTATCCTTACAAAATACCACAGGAGTCACGTATGGATTTCTAAATTCGATTAAACATCAAACGGAATCTCTCTCATTTTGATAGGAATCAAAAAAACGTTCATGCTCAACCAGAGGCTGTAGCACTTGCTTGGTGTGAAATAAGTGTTTTCAGTGAGATGGCTCACGATTGGATGCTCAGCGGGAAGTCGCGGCTCATGGCTACAGTTGCCTTGAAGTTCCTCCTGTTCTCTTTACAAACCTGCTCCCTGCCCAGAGGGGAAGGTCTCGCATGCGCACACACACACACACACACACACACACACTAAAAATCCCAGAAAGATTAAATCCTTCTTTTTCTTTGCTACCATTTATCTCATATCAGAACGATGAATAAAACATCTCAAATGAGTGTGTCGAAAAGTGTAAATGACAGTTCAATTTTAATACAGAAGGCCACATCATGAGTGTATTCAGGTCTTGTGGGATCGATGATACGTAATGTGACTGGCCTTTGTTCTACATGGCCGAGGAGGCCTTTCACGTGGAGGGCAGCTTACTTTCCCACCTCCGCGGAGACGTACTCCTCCCAGGTCAGTGCGTGGGGCTCGGGCGCACAGAGCGACTCCCTTCTGACAGGCTGCACGAGAAAGCCAGAGAGAAGATCAGGAAGACGCGTCCCACGATTCATGACAGGAGAGGGCTTTTATTGAGCGCGCCGCTGTGACGGAGCTGGGCCGTGATTGGCCAGACCTCAAAGCTCTGCTCGGCCAGGCCGCCGCCGCCCCTGCTCAGGTTCTCCACCATGGCTTTGTTGCGGAGAACGTCCTCCTCGTTCAGGTGCTCGCGGCGCTTCCTGCTCTCCAGGACCAGGCCCTTCACTGTGTACAGGTCTCCCACGTATCTCCCAACCCTCTCCTGCCACACACAAAGTGGACAGCGCCTGGCCCTCAGTGACCTTGAGGACTTCTGACAATTTGGTAGATTATGAGAACAATTATTATTATTTTCTCCCAATTCTTTCCAGAATCTCAGTGTAGCAGGTCATTTTTTTTCTACGATATTACTGCAATGCATAAAATACTCAGCAAGCCCTTTTACTTTAAAATGCAACCATGCAGACAGCAGGTGGCCTGCCATGATGCAGGGGGACAGGAACAGGTCCAGCTATGTCCACAGGAACGTTCCCGTGGGTGCAGACAGATCACGCCAAGCTTGGTCTGAAGATGCGTCATTACCGTCTCGTCCTCTTTGAAGAGCCAGCCGACACGGCTGCGTGAGAAGGAGACGTTCTTGGTGGAGAGTGTGGCTGAGTAGATGTCGCTGCTCATCAGGATGTCCACCTCCTCCTCGGTGTCCATCTCCGACTCCTTGGCGAGAGAAGGACAAAGAACAGTCTCAGCCCAGGTCTGCTAGCACACCTCAGACCGACAGCGCCTCCCTGGCTGTTCATCTACAGGCGAAGTTCTCGCAGTCAGACTGGGGTCTGTGCTGGGAGCAGAACCAGGTGTCTCTGACACGACTTCGCCAAACCTTCTGCCACGCGCACCTCCACGCTTACCTCATGGCGAATTCGCTGATACACCTTCTGTTCGTTGTCGAGGACGACGAAGGCCTCTGCTGGCGCCACGTCCCCGTGGAAGATGAAGCTGAGGTCGCCACGACGACACTTCCTGTCACTGAAGTCCACCAGCGTGGTGTCTAACCTGCAGAGCGGGGGCCAAGGACTCTCACACACACGGTCCCTGCTTCACACAATCGCGGCTACGCGGCTACAAACCACGGTGACTATTAGCACAGGCCTTTAGACCAATGAACATCTGCCAGGCACATACGCAGTCAAATGCAGGTAAACGCTGCAGGGGGTGACTGCTACAGCCAGAGAGCAGCTCGTCTCCGTGTGGATGTACGCAGGTGTGTGATATGGTGGCAGCGTTAGACCCCCCCCCCCCTAACTGCTGTGTAGCTGTAGCTGCTCATTCAGGACTGCTGGGACCCACCTGATATTGATGCCCTGCTTGTACATCTTGCATGCGTCCGACGGCAGAATCTGCGAGAGCAGAGGCACTGGGAAGAGAGATAAACAGCTGCTAGCGCTATGGCAACCCACAACCAGGAACATTAGTCACCCAGAACCAGTCAAAGGGATTTAGGATGTTTCCCTGGTGCCGGTGACAAATATTGATTTAAACTAAAATAGGAATATAGAAAAAAATATTTATGCATAAATATACAATTCCCAAGGACATTCTTGATACTGTGGCTGAGACTAATGTAGCCCTGTTTCCAGGGCTACTGTTACCAAGGCTACTGGTTCTTTTCCATAAGTGTTCCATAACTCCCATTCCAGGAGCAGGGAACCTACCCCAGCTCTGGAAGTCCCAGTGAAGCTCCAGGTAAAAGTCACCCAGCTGCACATTTTGCATAACAATGTCAAAAAAACAAAACAAACAAAAAGATGAAAGACAATAAATTGCAAACTATTAGGAAAATATAGACCACGGATACAGATTTTACCTAATAAGATGAATGCTGATGTGCAGATCTGTTCATTTTGTGCAGAAACCTGCAAAATACTGATGTGTACAAGCAGGGCCATATGTGTGTGTGTGTCCCTCTGTGTGTGTGCGTGTGTGTGTGTGTGTGTGTACCTCCCACAGGGCTTGGAGCAGCTGAGGCCGTTTGCTCTCTGCCGTCTCCCTGGACTGCTGTTTGAGCTTCCGCAGTAATGCTGTGACTACAGGGGAAGACTGAGGCTAGCAGGTCAGGAGTCTCCCAGCATCGCACGCACCAACGCACCAGTGTAAGAGTGTATAACAGTGTAATATTCCCAGAGAACATGTTCATTCTTGTTTATGCCCCTTATGAAAGGGAACTTTAATCTGAAATTCCAACATCACCTCATCACCTTGTGCAGCCATTTCTTGTGCAGCCATTTTCTCATTTAGGGGCAGTCATGGTCTGGTGGTTAGGGAACCAGTCTTGTGACCGGAGGGTCGTGGGTTCGATTCCCAGGCCTGAGGCCATGACTGAGGTGCCCTTGAGCAAGGCACCTAACCCCAACTGCTCCCCGGGTCCCGGGCTAGGGCTGCCCACCGCTCTGGGCACGTGTGCACCACAGCCCCCTAGTTATCACTAGTGTGTGTGTGTTCTGACTGCACAGATGGGTAAATGCGGAGGACAAATTTCGATTGGGGTGAAAATCACAATTGACAATGTGGCTTGACTTGACTTGACTTGACTTCTCAAAGCTGCCTTTGCCTGTCAGTACAGCGCCTGGTCTAAAGGACGCTTCAGAGGAGCCCTGGTCTAAAGGACGCTTCAGAGGAGCCCTGGCCTAAAGGACGCTTCAGAGGAGCCCTGGACATTAGACACCTGTCTCCCCAGTCACTCCATCAGTCCTGGGGCAAAAACCCTGCCCAGTCATGCAAGTGACCACTTAAGTTAAGTTTGTCTCTTCTCCTGCTCTGTACTGACCAGAAACCTGCATGAGTGAAAATTCATCATGGTCTTAGAGCACCATGCAGCATCCTAGACCTTCCTAGCTATGATTCAAGGCATTCTGCTAAATGCTGTCAGTGTAATAAACAGCTCGACCATGCGGTGCTTTGTCCGTGTAGCTTTAGCAGTCGGTACAGTGGCCAGTTACAGGGCTGAAGGAACAGCCTTACTCATTTGCCTGTCCCCGTAGCTGATGGCCTCAGCGAGGGGACTCCACCCGAGGAGATTCTTCACTTTCACAGGCGCGCTATGGGCCAGAAGCAGGTGAGCGCACTCTGCAGGTGAAACAGAGCATTACACCATATGGTAACATACGTACATACAGTTCTAATAAATGCCCTACAGTAACCTCTGTGAGCAGCTTTAGGGGCGATATTGAAAATGACAAACTTGAGATCTTGAAAGCAAGACTTTGTTTTGTTGTACACAACTGTGATGTTCTGTCTATGGCAGTGCATTTAAGTAGTAGAGAGAGAGGTGTCTGTCAAAAGTGCGCATGGCGAGTTTGGCACAACTAATTAACATTCCAAACCAGCTTGGATTGCGATGCAGTAGAATCACACCACGACATCCAAACAGCCAGAGATGAGAATCGTGGAACGCGAGCGTGTCTAACTTCTGCTGGTAATTTCTCACACCTCGTGGTGCAGGAACAAATACTACTCCCAATCTTCTCCACATTCTGTGTGTTCTGTAGCCTTACCTTTGTGACCCAGCATCACAGCAAGATGTAGGGGCGTATTTCCTGAAATGGAGAGAAACATACTACTATTGCTAATGACGCTGAAGTGCAAGTTAATTTCAAGGTCAGTGAAGGAAACAAATCGAAATAGGAAACGCTTGCAATACGTAGCCCATCGCAAAAGACACAAACACAAATGCATTAGATTGTAACGTACTTCGTTGTAGCAGAATAAAACGCATTACTGGCGATTCGGCTGCAGGACACCGCTTTAACTCACCATGCATGTCTTTCTGTGCAATGTTGTGGGTGCGGATGAGGGACGACAGAAGCCGAACGTCTCCCCTGAACACGCACTCGTGAACTGGAAATTCGGAAATAGCCGTAGTCCAAACGACGGGATTCTTGTTGTCATCCGTGGCCACGTTTCTGTTCGCACGCGTCTTGCTGTCATGTTGTTTACTTTTCTTGTCGTTGTAAATGATGGTGTTGCTTCTCTTCGTTTGAACTGACGTGCGACACTTTGACAAAACGACAGTCCCACATATACTTTCATTTTCTTTATGAGGTTCAAGTATATATTCATCCTTTCTCTGTTCGTGGTCGTTGCGCATCTTACAAACAGTGTCCCCTGTCATTTCCTATCATTCGAATGAGGTAATGTTTGTGTGGACGTATACAACCAGCTGGTTGCTGATTTTACCAGCCTAGCTTCAACCGTTGACCAAGTTAATTCTGACTAAGCTCACGGATTCGTGCCGTATGATACCGATAAGATAACGCTAGGTGAACGTCCCATTTAAAAACCGCTAACGGACATCTCCATTTTGTCTGGCTGGCTAAAGCTTGCTCCATAAGCGCGGTGCTGATGCTGGGGCGATAACATCCACGGCATGTTCCCAGATCTGCGCAATTTCACTCTGGTAATTAATATGCAAACATGCAGCCCCGCCTTCTTGCGCTGGTCGGGACGTATCTGCTCTGGGTTTGGGTGCGCTCGGTGCCTGAAGCAACGTAGTCTGAGTAGCCATCATGTATGCGAGGACTTTTAAAAACATAATTTTATAATAATAGATTTCTGCGCAGTCATGCAAAATCGTGTGTTGTATGACCCTCTGCGTGCAAGAAAATACCTAACTATACTTCTAACTGCATATTCTAAGTATATGGACCAACAAACATATTGTATTTTTTTTATCCAAATACGTTAATGTGCAATGTTTCTTCTGTCTTGCATAAAATGAATTTTTAAAATCGGCGTCATTAAAAACTGGGCC
The DNA here is from genome assembly GCA_020368025.1 of Brachyhypopomus occidentalis. Taxonomy (NCBI): domain Eukaryota; kingdom Metazoa; phylum Chordata; class Actinopteri; order Gymnotiformes; family Hypopomidae; genus Brachyhypopomus; species Brachyhypopomus occidentalis. The sequence continues at coordinate 1,542,456 of JAGXOD010000078.1, forward strand.
TTGTCTCGTAATACTGACGTCACTCTCTCGCGCCAACAACTAATCTGGGACTGAAATGGTGGAAGCAGCGAAGCGTTAGCGCTGCAGCTATCTACCTTACCATGGCCTCTAAAGCTGCGAAAGGCAAGAAAGTAGTGAACCAAGATGAACTGAGGCGGTTAATGAGAGAGAAGAAACAGTCATCCGAGCGGCAGAAGCGAGTCGAGTCTCCGTATGCGAAGTATAACAGCCTCGGGCACCTGAGCTGCGTGCTCTGCAACGTTCAAGTGAAATCGGAAATACTGTGGCAGGCGCACATCCTGGGTAAAAACCACAAAGACAAAGTTTCTGACCTGAAAGGGCTCAAGCAGAGCCCCGCCGAGGCCACCCAAGGCCCACTGCCGTCAACACTCAAGAGGAGAGCACCAGAACCCGAACTCAACACGGGCAAAAAAGCCAAAGCCTCGAGAGACGGCGGGGTCACGTCTGCCGATCTGCCGTCAGATTTCTTTGAGGAGAAAAGCACAGCAGACGCCCCGACAACTCAGTCCGCCGGGCTGGGACTTCTTGCTGGACAGTACGAGGATGAGGATGAGGATGAGGACAAGGAGGGGGTGCAGGAGGCGGAGGAGAGGAAGGGTGATCTGACGGGGGGACACGGCGGACTTCCCTCCGATTTTTTTGACAGCAGCGTCCCTGCAGCGCCCGATGTTTCCCACTCCGGGTCCGTGTCCAAAGCGGACGAAGAGAAAGTTGTGGAGAGGAAGGAGAACATGGCCGAAGCTTTGCCTGAGGGCTTCTTCGACGACCCGGTGAAAGATGCCAAGGTGCGCAACGTCGACACGCCGAAAGACCAAATGGACAAGGAGTGGGAAGAGTTTCAAAAGGAGATGCGACAGGTGAACAGCGCCTCCGACGCCATTGTGGCTGAGGACGACGAGGAAGGTCGCATCGAGCGTCAGATCGACGAGATCGACGAACAGATTGAATGTTACCGCAGAGTGGAAGTTCTGCGAGCGAAACAAGACGTCGTCAAGGGCAAAGTTGCGGAGCACAAATCGGAGGAGGTGCACGAACCGTCGGGCAGCGACGAGGAAGACGAGGAGGAACTCTTGCATGTGTTGTCTAGAGACTGGCGGGCGAAAGGAGCACTGGCATAGCGCCTCTCTGGGTCATGTTCTCATGCATTTCTGATGAATTTATTTTTTCATTGCTTTGGATGGTTGAATCACGTAGTCCGAGTTCCTACTACTTGTTTCATGCTCTCCCCCCCCTGTTCTGTATTAAATCTTGTAACTTTATCAAGTGACATTACAAGCAGTTAATCTATTCTAGTCCCCCTGGGGCAGAAACGTCTTTTAATATCTGTACTTGCTGGTTGAAGTGCTCATAAACCAACACAACACCAGACTGCAAGTGCAAAACTAACTGTCAAGACTACTTCCGTTTTCATGCATACACAGGATTTGTGTTCATTTAGGACATAATGCAATCTGATAAGGAGTCAGTATACGGTCTTGCGCACTCCTGGTTATCAGCATGCCCTTATGGCTCGTTTAAGGGGGAAAAGCATCCAATTCTAATAGTTCCAGCTACACTGTAATAGAATGGAAAACAAACGATTAGATCCTCGTACATCACATTCAAAGCGACATGCATAGCAAGCCTGATTTTATTATGACAAATGTACAATGCGGAGTCTTACATGATCATGTTGCCCACCCCCTCACACCAGCAATCTTTAATACTTAAAGCAGTGAAAATGAGCCCAGTCACCAGCCTACTGACACAGCACAGTGAACCTCCTCCTGCCATGTCCCCATCACGACCAACACCTCACCCTGGTCCAGGGAGCTGTGAGCGGTCCTGTGTGATGCTGAGTGTAGCTGACATTTAAGTGACATCATTTATTTTATTTAAATAACTTGGGTGGGTTGGGTTTGTGTTACTGAGTCTGGAGCAGACGCAGACACACTGCGTGAGCCACACGGACGTCCGGCGGGGAGACGAGACAAAACAAAGGATGTCATCTGAGTTTATTCAAACAGAAGCAGTGATCCAGCCACTAGGCTGATGGTCAGACTAATACTTGATTCCAATATTTACAATTCTAAACAATCAATAGTTTAAAGTGAATGGACAGTCTGAAACATTAGCATAAAAAATGACACTCAAATCAAATCTGTTGCTGCTGTAGACAGGTTTTTGTTATAACTACCTGTCGAGTTCTTCCTGTTCTTCCCCTTGCAGGACGGGTATGGGACGATTACGCTCCTGCCTGACACACTGAAATACCATATCTGATTAAGTACATAGTGTTATATTATTGCTACATCTGCTGACTGAACAATTACTGTGTATATTAAATAATTTAGAAAGCTTGCCTTCTTAGCCCTTCAAATTGTAAATTCAGAATGTGATTAGAATACAAAGGAAAATATTTCATTAGAAGAAAATATAAATAATGGGGGGGGGAGGGTGAATATGACTGCAAACATTCAGGTAATGGCATGGGTGCGTAACACTAGGGCTCTTAACTGGAAGGTTAGGCATCAAAAACTGAAGTATTCACTTTTGATAGCATACTAATTTCTATCACATTTACATGTACTAAAACAAATAAAACCCCATACGACTTCATCATAAGAATCTTTAAATGGGTTCTTCCGGGATTGATCACAGCACTGTAAACGGTTACATCAAATCTGCCGTCGCCGAAGGATGATGACGAATCACACGGCTCCACCGGCGACGTCTACCCTGTGCCGACGGCGTGGGAGGAGAATGTCCCGCCTCCTGCCCACTTTGCAAACACTGATGAAAACGTGCCCACGCCAACGAGAAAGAAAAAAGGTACAGCGCAACGAGACGAGCACTAGGACAGCACAGCGCCAGTGCTTCGCCCCGCCGTCCCCCCCCCACGTCTCCGTGTCCCTGTTCGCCCCGCCTCCTCCGTCCTACTAATTACACAGTTCAGGACCGTTTCACAGCTCAAAGGGCGAGGGCAGCCTGTAGCTCCGCCGTGGTGTACCTGCCGTCCCGGTTGGCGTCGTACGGCTCGAGCAGACGGGCCTCCGGGGCGGCTGGTCCAAAGAGCTTCCTCAAGTCTTCATACGACACGCCGTCAGACGAGGGGTTCGGTCGGGCTTTCAGGAGCTCCTCCAAATCTGACACGACAGAGAGGGAAGGAAAAATGGTCTAGAAGTATTCAGACTGGATAATGTCTGATTTCCTGTTATGGCATCAGACATTGTGGCGGAAGTACAAGGCTCTGTCACAATAAATGCACTTCTCTATCTCAACCACTAGGGGCAGCATGGGTTACTCAAGAATCATGGACTACTTTGCAATCAAAGGAAGTAAATGTTGGTTGATTTAGGGAGACACCTTTAACACAGCTGATCCCAGGAAGTGTTAGAGCTCGCTGCATGTGTGTCTTCTCTCTCTTGGAACGGCCCTTAGCCAGAAACCGTGGGTACCGAGTGGGTCTGGAACTTGAAGACTCTGTGAGACCTAAAGGAATGTGACAAGAGTGTGAGATTTCACTTCGGTCCAACATTCAAAACAAGATCAGATATCAACAACAGCTTCTTTAGCCCAATAACTGCAAGAACCCGATTCGTACCAGAATCTCTAGTGTCTTCTGTGTCCTTACTGAAACTTCTGCTACTGACATTGGGGTCCAGAGTCAAGGGAGAGTCCTAAACACAGATTACCAAGCGTTTTACAACGTACTGAACAGCAAAACCCAGAGACATTTCCAGACGTAAAAAACATTAAACATGTTTTTAATATTACTTGTACTGTTCCCGAAAATAGGGGATTATTTTAGATGTTACCCAGTGTGTGTATATTATCACAAATTATTAAAGTGATGGACATTGATATTGTGTTTTTCCAAGAGCACTGAAGCTCCCAATGTCTCATTTACCTCCTCACTCTGTTTCGTCTCCCCTTTCTTTTGGTCCTCCAAAACGGTCTGGATGACCTTCACGTCGTGCTGAACACTAGTAAGTATGCTCCCAATCGTAGCAACGCTCTACGGGGAGCAAACACAAACAAGAAAGTAAAACACCTGTTATAACCACCAATAAAAGAGTAATCAACTGAGCTGCACTGATGATTGTGTGTTTTCTTCTGTTATTTCTTTCAGAACGCCTAACCTTCTGGAGCTCTTCCACGGTCACCGGCAGTGTTATCAAATCTGATGCCGATTTAATGTTTGCCTTGAGGTGGTTTACAACCGAGTCCAGTGTACTTATCTGCATGGACAGGAAAAAACAGAACTGTCTCAGATGACAAGTTTCCTTTAATAGGCCCTTACCTTACCGTTCTTCCACATCTGATGTTTCGGTGTTACTAAGGGTACGTGGGGACAGTCGGGAGTAAGAACAATGCCAGGTGAGAGACCCTTTTCACTTGGCCAGAACATAGCGATGGCTACCACGAGGAGCCAAGCTGGCAGGGGTAAAGAGGTTTGTGAGTGTAAGGCTCCAGGAGACCTGTGGGCGGTCAGCAGCGGGGAGGAGCATATGTGCTGCCGAGTGCACTCGCTATAATCGCACGCTACCAGTAATGTGCACGACACGCAATGTCCCAGAAAATAAAATATATAAAATATGCATGAACAGTGAGAAAGAGCGTTAAGAGGAGTGTGGTTATTAATAACGAAAAAAGAAAACGAACAGCACCCAGTGTATATGCTTGTAGGAACGTACCTTCCTGTTGACTTCGGTAAGATTGGACCACAGTTTACCCAGGCCTCCATCTCCATTCTCCATGTCCTCAAACATCTTCTCTTTGGCTTTCAACTCCTCACTCAGCTTTGGTATTTCATGTGACGAAGCTTTCTGAGTCGATTCCACTGTGAACACAAATCCTTGAAATGGTTACGCTGACCCAGACACTGTAAGGGTGCTACGCCTGACTGAAATGCTACTGAACATGTCTGCTAGAACAGGCTGTTCAATGCACAAAGATAACTGTATTTATGGTTATATAGCATAGTCAAGCAACTTTGCAGAGCAATTGTATTTTAGAGCTCAAATTTAAATGCTTTTCATGGCTCAATTTGTTTTTTAGAAATTTCTGCCACAGAAGCATGAAAAGAGTACAAAAAACATTTGGGGGTGTGAAAAAAACTATTTATAACGCATCTGGTTATTGGAGCAAATCGATACTGAACGGAGTACAAGTTCCACAGACCGTGTTAATTTCCAACTCACCAGTGCGAAGTTTCTCTTTGAGGGAATCCAGATCTTCTTTAAGCGCGATCTGCATCCATATGAGTCCGGCTATAGCCATGACACAGGCAGCCAAAATAATAAACACACACAAGGGATAACACACACTGCAGCACCACGTGTAACTCCTGCAGAAAACACAGAAAAAAACACGAGTTAGTAATACTGAAATCTCACCAGCTCGCTTCTCTTTCTAACCAACCTGGGGTTAGACAGCAAACCTACTCACTTCTTGAAAGCACCGACGCTGCTGAGGCTGTTGAACTCGTCGTCTTCCGAACTGGACTCGGACTCCGAGTCCGGCGGCTCGGTTCGGAGCAGCCTGTGTCCGGAGCCTTTCTTCGTCTTCTTCCTCTTGCTTTCGCCGAGTCCTATCAGAGCGTTCAGCTCTTTGCGTTTCTTCATCTTCTTCTGAGGGGTCAGTGTTCCGACCGACCCCGACTTAAGGCCGACCAGATCCAATGTTTTATCCAGTTTGATTCACCGACCAGCTGGTGGTAAGCGCAGTTCGTTACCTACCGAACGCAGCCGAACTTGGTGAGGATAGAAAACAGATAAACAGATAAACAAAAAATAAACAAACAAAAACAAGCGTCGGCGCTACTGCGATTGGCGTTAGCCAGCTAGCTAGTTTACATGGCTAACGGAATGTCCTCCCACTCTCAAACAGGAAAATGGCGACTTCGGCATTATTATATTTTTGAAGGGTTTCCACCAGTCGTAAACGCTACTTTCATTCGTTTCTCGCCGCAGTCATAGTTATTGTCCCTGACAAGCCAGCGAAAACGTTTAAAGGTACGCGGCCAGCTAACTTCCGAGTCCGTTCGCTCGTTAAACGCTTCCCTTTCAGTTCCGCTTCTGCCGCAAACCAGAAGGCGCAGCATTAAAACTACCCGGATGTCACGCAGACGTCTCAGAGTCGCGGATCTTACACTCATATTCCGCGGAAGCTGGTCACGTCTATGACGTGCACATCGCATGATTAGCGCACGAGACGCAACTGCAACGCGTCCAAAACGTCTAAAACGTCGCCAGTCTATTTCAAAGTAAAAGTCAATAACGTGCGTCGTACATTTCAGTTGTGTTGTATATTTCACTGCAGTCACAATACTTTAAGAAGGCCTTGAACGTCACATCATGCAGTCTCCTGCGTCTATGCATTAAACATTATAAGGAACATACGCCTCTAAATATTTACAGTGCTCCTCACTGTCTGTTTATTTCGTTGTTTTTCCTGGCAATCATCTTACATTCCATATTGTTATGATTAAAACAGTCATATGAGTAATTCCCTGTTTTCCTTCTCTACACTATTTGATGGGCATTTATCCTGTCTGTCGATGCCATTTGACTGTTTGATGCCTGTTCTTCAATACAGTACCGCCTATATTGTATGATTCAAGCTGCTGTATAAGTACAATTTGCACAGCACTGAATTTACTTTGTTGGATGTTGGATGAGATGCACACCATTCATAGTTTATAGGCCTCAGCCTTCTCTCTGTGTTCATATTACATCAAGTATCAGTGTCAGTAGGGTTATTCTATTCTGTTCTATGCTATGCTATTCTATTCTATTCAACCACACAATGACACTGATTGCTTTGATACACAAGTAGCCTACAGTCTGTGAACCGTAATCAGTAGTCAACATACTGAGAGCTTGTGAATTAACACCGATTTCAAATGTCCATGTCCTTCATGTGGATTATGAATTATGAATTTGAACAACAGTTGGTCTGACAGTGTGGTTTTTGAGGCAGTGCATGTTGTGTTTGTGATTAGTCAATACATTTCCAGACTGCATTTAAATATATATGAATAGTAATTGGAAATATTGATAATGCAACACAATCTAGTTTCTGCTTTCAGGCTGCTTCAGACATTCCAGCACATCTGAGCTTTCAGTCTGTCCGGTCAATAGTGTGTTCAGTGAACATAATCAAATCTGAGAGACGCTACTGTGCCAGATTATTAAGAAATCAGTAACTTTAGAACTTACTGAATGTTGAACATATATATAAAAAACCCTTTTTGGTTATTCATGCAACATTTTTGGGATTGAAAGCACTACGATTACATGTACCATACAGAATCACTGGCAGAGCGAAATTAACTCAGACAATGAATGTGTAAAAATGGAGCTAGCAGACACACTTGCTATGCAATGTTTAAAAGGTACTCTGCATATAAAATAACAGACAATTAGATGACAATAGTATAGTGTAGCTTCGAGCCACGTGTATTCAGTCTGTGATGTAAATGAAGGCTGCTTGTCTTGTGTCAGAGTTGTGCTGGTTCAATACAGTAGCCAAGGATCCTGGCAATTCTTTCTAGCATGATTATGGCCAATTGTACTCATGAAGACTGGTGACAAACAGCATATCATTTTAAGATAAAAGTCACAGTGAGAAATTCCCATGGTTAATGATCGACTGGTTTTACACTAAATATAAAACAGACCGGACACCAATTGCTGCCTCTGTGAGGTGTTCATACACCCAAGCACACTACCCTTTCCAAACATATTACCTAGTTTCCTGATTTGACATTTAAAGCTTATGTCCTCCATCTCACCCCGGCTCAGGACAAACAGGTCTCCTTCATCTCGCCCTGACTCAGGACAAACGTGTGTCCTCCTTCTCGCCCTGTCTCAGGACAAACGGGTGTCCTGCTTCTCGCCCTGTCTCAGGACAAACGCGTGTCCTCCCTCTCTCCCGTCTCAGGACCAGTTTTCTTGCTCATGCCCTGCTGAGAGCTTATAGAAGGGAGCATTTTATCTCATTTCAGCCAGAATCATGTCAGAGCTCTGTGGGGGTGAAACCTCCTCAAAGGCCGCTGCAAATCCACTCTGACAGACTTCACTAAGATTTTTCTCTTTATCTTTTTTCATTTTTCTGTTTTTTTTCCTTTTTCGTTTAAAGACCCACTGAAGTTGCCGGTGTAGGCGAAGCCTCCACAGCAGGGTTCTTGCTGCTCAAAGCCTCCCGAGATGTTTCATCTGTTCTACACCATTTCCTTGTCGATTTGCCCGTGTCCGGCATGAAGGCGGTCGGTGTGTGGTGGATGCTGGGGGTGGATGCTGGGTGTGGCTGCGTGGCGGTGGCAGGCAGGGGCTGATCTGATTAGACAGAAACACTTGTTTTCAATTTTCACACTTTGTTCACTGCACGGGGTCCTCTAGGTCTCACTTAGACTGATTCTTGTGGATTTAGTTGGAAGACATTTTGTTTTGTTCGAGGAGGTGATTCTTTCATGGTATGATGAAAAGAAAATGAAGAACCAGATTGCTAATTAAAATGCTTTTTATCTGATCACACACTGTCATGTGAATCTAGATCAACATGTGAATAATTAGACTTGACCTTCTGGAGAGGCAGTTAACTTTGGTGCTGGTGAAGTTGCTATTGTGAAGAATTGTGTATGTTGACATAAGTCCAACTTGGTAATTAATTGTTTATTGGCCAATATTTATTTAAAGTGCCTCATGAGGCCTGTTCTAAGATCAGATGTCACTAATCAAATTGTTAGAAATAAAAGGAAATGCAAAGACTGCTTTATTACAGTGTTTCTGTGAGAAAGTTAACACTGTATATCATAGTAGATCCTTTAAGATAATTATTTTGTGGGGTCAGTCATACATATTAATTATTTAACAGCAGTGGTTCAGAAAGTCGTTTGCTTTGAATCACCACGTTTTACAACAGCTAGAAGAGCACGAATTACATGTGTTCATGAGTGAGATGGTAATCGGATTAGAGAACAGGTTGGGCCTAGTCCTATACGCCTCACCGCGGAGTAACCGCGAACACGTAAGCGCTCGAGAATGGAACGTGCTGTTAAACCGGGTTTCAAGAAGCATCTGAAGAATGTTTTGATTTCCATTTTGTGGAGTTACGAACTTGTTCTGTTCAAGAAGGTTATTGTTATATTGCCTGCATTTTATATAATGTGCTTTCAAAATCAAATATACAATTTTAAAAACTCTAACGTACGTATCAGGATAGTGTTTTAACCATAACATGAAAATGCACAATCCGCGATTATGAGATTAGCAGCATAAATATGAACTAACCTACAATAAATAATAAAAAAACAAACTACAAATGACCACAAAGTGGCGCTGTGTTCCCACGAAATAACAACGGTAACTCCACTTCCTGACTCAGCAAAGTTTTGCAGGAAGACGTGACGCACAGAGCCCTTTACCTATACTGCATGGTAGCTAGTTCATTTTTCAGTAGCGCTACTTCGCATCCAGGACTTTCTCTGCTGAGAATAAATTAGTAAACGCTTCTTGATTTTACATTTCATCCTTCTGAAAGTGAAAAATTGAAAGGTGAAAAATATTTTTTATCAGAAATGTCCTGGGAGGCCATTTGAGTTTCATACAAGTGCGTCTCATCTCACGGAGCTCAATATAATTCTCTTACATGTCATTCAAAAAATGTGTAAACTGATGAAACATCACAAAATATGTTATTATTACATTCCATCAGTTATACAAATAATAATATTCACTTTTGTAAATTAGTTTTGAATTTCTTTAATCCAGTTTATGGAATAATTTGAGAGCACAAATTCTGAAACAATCTTTTTTTTTATTATGATGACAATTGGAAATTTGATTTTATTTTTTTTGTGTGTGATACATGTCATATAGGTATTCACAATTGGATTTAATTTGGATACCTTAAAACAAAGGAAATGAACCAACAATGCATTTTACTTTTCAGTGAATAAATCCAAAGCTTTCTATCTGTGTAGTATTCTCTAGTGCTGAAATTCACAGACTTTATCACCAAAAGAGGTTGAAGATAACTGATAAGTGAGCATTTAATTTAATTGGATCCAATTTAATTTATATTAAATAATCAAAATCTACATAAAAAGTCATTTAAGCACATTCTGTCCATCTGTTCAATGTGTTGTCTGTATGTACTGCGTTCAATTTAATATGACCAATTACATTTAATCAACAATAAAAAAATAATTACCATTTATCAACTCAAACATGAAACAAAAATAGGGTAGATTATATTTATCTTTAAATACCCACACGTCCTTGTTTTACAGTTGAATTCTTGATAATTGTGTCTGAAAAATAAAACATTACCACACCTGACAGTACTGAACTCATTCAACACAATACTGGATTACCCAACGGTACTGAAAACATTCTACACAATACTGGATTACCTGACAGTACTGAACTCATTCAACACAATACTGGATTACCTGACAGTACTGAACTCATTCAACACAATACTGGATTACCTGACAGTACTGAACTCATTCAACACAATACTGGATTACCTGACAGTACTGAACTCATTCTACACTATACTGGATTACCTGACAGTACTGAACTCATTCAACACAATACTGGATTACCCTGACAGTACTGAACTCATTCTACACTATACTGGATTACCTGACAGTACTGAACTCATTCTACACTATACTGGATTACCTGACAGTACTGAACTCATTCTACACTATACTGGATTACCTGACAGTACTGAACTCATTCTACACCTGACCTGAGTACTGAACTCATTCTACACAATACTGGATTACCTGACAGTACTGATCTCATTCAACACAATACTGGATTACCTGACAGTACTGAACTCATTCAACACAATACTGGATTACCTGACAGTACTGAACTCATTCTACACAATACTGCACTTACACTTTGTTAGTTTTTATTCCTTTGTATATTAATTCATCAATCTGCATCCAAAGAGTTTCCAATTTCTGGCGGTTGGTTTATTTTAATGTTGTTATTGACAGTGTAATCCTTAGTCTGTTGATAGTGACTGATAAATATATTACACTACTGCTCACAAAAGAACCTTTTTTCCCCCTAAATTTATTTATTCTTCAGTCGCCAGTTTGTTGCTGTTTACCATAATTCCTTTGAAATCGTTGCATATACAAAAAATATACATTAAAAACATAGTGAGGAATCATCAACTCTGACTCTCTGACTAATATATTATATTGATTTAGTCATTTTGCATTATGGTGTGCAGTCAACAGTTGTAATAACACAGTTATAGGCTGCCAGCTTCACTGCACCCCGACTGAGGCTTCACAGGCGTGGGTTAGCCTGACTCAGTTAGACCTGAGCGGGAAAAGTATTTTGGCTCCCACGATAAGGCCTTATTCATCAACGTCAGTGTCAAGAGTAAGTGCCCCGAGCCATCGCTCTTTGATGAATTGCTCCTGATCCAAATTGGCATGCATGCTGAACATGGCCATGAACTCCCCGAACACGCACATCACATTCAATCATCGCGTGTGGTGTCAGCGAGGCCCAGACTCTCACCTGCCGTCTCCCCAAAGGCGGAGCGCGGGAGCCCAGAGCCGGGAGCGGGGCGAAGCCGGCAGGACCGGATCGTCTTCGGGAGACGGGCGTGTTGGAGTGGCGTCCGTGAGGCTGCAGTGGGGCGGGCGGCTTTAGCACACAACTGGGAGCTCTTGGTTATTCAGTGGACGAAGGCTCAGTGATTGAGGGCACACTGTGAGTTCTCCCTGTGGAGGCATATTCTTAGCCCTGCCTGAACTCCACTCTTAACCCCACACACACACACACACACACACACACACACGCACACACACTAAACTTTGCTTATACATACGGACGTACCATGTTTGGTTTCTTTGAGACTGTTGACAGACTTTAATGGAACACAGAAGAGACCAGATTTCTCAGTACTTACAGTGCCAAGGGAACAAAGGGAAAAAAATGAGATGCAGTGTAACGATAAATTGTTTCAAGTTAGTGGCTTAAATTAAATGAATCTATTACATACCACTTCAATTGGTATTTTATTAGATTTCATTTAAATGTGACTGATAAACTAAATTTAACTCACAAACTGTATCTGAAGTCTTAATAAACCTAACCTGCAATTTCTTATCAGCTCAGCAGACTCGGTGCGTGGTAGTTAAACAGGTTTTACACCCACAAATCTGCAACCTCCTCACTGTGCACAATTCAGCCTGAAAGTAAAAACGTTATAGATCACAAAAAGTGCACGTGTGTAAGGTTGTGGCACTGAGGGACGGAAGTCACTGAGGGGCAAAGGTCAGCGAGGGACGGAGGTCACCTGCAGCTGCTCGACGTGACACGCCGGCCACAAGCGACGGGCTGACGCGGCCTCCTTGGAGAAGACAGCATATGTCATTTAGGAATGTTCGCTTCTTCCCTGGAATACGCGAGTGCGGAAAATCTCATCCCAGACCACGAACGGAACGCTGCCTCCACTTTTTATTCTCCTAGTGTAAAAAGCAACGTTGGTGATTGGCAGACGCATAAGATGATGATAGACAGTTTGTAGGACTGGCCTAGTCAAAACTAATAGAACCATTATATGCTGATTGGATGAGATAACAATTACTGACAGCTGTTCTGCCATAGTTCTGTTCAAGTATCTTGGAGGAGAGCAAGGAACAAATGTCACCTGGTGAAGCATTTAACATCACTAATAGCAAATTGGTTAAAAGGGGAGAAAGGACTGTAATTACTGGGCAGATTGCTGGAGAATAAGAGCACAGACACTTCAGTTCTATTACCACCAAGCACAGAACTGCCCTATCCATGTACAAAGGGAGAGCCCCTAATGGGTCTCATAATCACTGACAAACAAATCGGACGTCCCTCCAGTAGAGTGTTAGGAAACCATCAGCTTCAAAGCGTCCCAGTATAACTAATCTCCACTCCGAATCCTCCCTTAATCAGATTTCAGCGACTGATTTCACGATCGGCTTTTCGCCGGTGGCTCCAGGCCTCAGTGAGCCGGTCCGACACAGAACAGCGGTCCAGGGCCTCTGCGAGTAACGAGGAGCCCGCGTTGCGCCTGTCCTCGTTGAAGCGTCCCTGCTCGCTGGCTCCCGAGCGTTGGGGATGAGAGCGAAGGCGCGGCTGGTATGCAGAGGAGGGCGGCAGTACAAATCCCTTCGCCGCGTGCTGGATCATACAAGCATTGGCCTCATAAAGCCCCAGAAGTAGCCTGAGAGATAAGGGCTACGCCGTGCCAAGGTGAAACACTGCGTCGCTCCTGCACTCCCTCCCGCCGCCTTTTAAACAACCACCCGGGGGATCCTGCACTGCCGCTTCATGCAGGGCACCTAATTGCAGAGGAAAGCCATGCCTGATAGGCCTGGGTAAATAAATGTAGAATCCCTGCCTGTGACAATGAACCGCATTTATTTCCCTTTCCCCCCCCCCCCCCAATATGATGAGCTCAAATAACCTGCTTTGCTGCCAGCATAATCTGCACTTTCCATAGTCATTAATAATTCTACGAGTTTTTAGGCTGTTATTAGAGATCAGAATAATTTTGGCCGACAGGATCTGCTCTAAGCTGTCAAACGTGCAGGCTTGTTGGGCAGTTCTGGCAAATTTGTTGTGAGCCGACGGTCTTAAGCAACCGGGGGTCAGACAGCTGAAGTGTATGTGGTTGTGTGGATGCCAGTGCTGAACTACTCACCACACAAGTCTACTACTACACAACTGCTCACCACACAAGTCTACACAACTACTCACCACACACAGGTCTACTACTACACAACTGCTCACCACACAAGTCTACTACTACACAACGACTCACCACACAAGTCTACACAACTACTCACCACACAAGTCTACTACTACACAACTACTCACCACACAAGTCTACTACTACACAACTACTCACCACACAAGTCTACACAACTACTCACCACACAAGTCTACTAACTCACCACACAAGTCTACACAACTACTCACCACACAGGTCTACTACTACACAACTACTCACCACACAAGTCTACTACTACACAACTGCTCACCACACAAGTCTACTACTACACAACGACTCACCACACAAGTCTACACAACTACTCACCACACAAGTCTACTACTACACAACTACTCACCACACAAGTCTACTACTACACAACTGCTCACCACACAAGTCTACTACACAACTGCTCACCACACAAGTCTACTACTACACAACGACTCACCACACAAGTCTACACAACTACTCACCACACAGGTTTACTACTACACAACTACTCACCACACAGGTCTACTACTAAGTCTACTACTACACAACTACTCACCACACAAGTCTACACAACTACTCACCACACAGGTCTACTACTACACAACTACTCACCACACAAGTCTACTACTACACAACTGCTCACCACACAAGTCTACTACTACACAACTACTCACCACACAGGTCTACTACTACACAACTACTACTACACAACTACTCACCACACAGGTCTACTACTACAGGTCTACTACTACACAACTCACCACACAAGTCTACACAACTACTCACCACACAAGTCTACATAACTACTCACCACACAGGTCTACTACTACACAACTGCTCACCACACAAGTCTACTACTACACAACTACTCACCACACAAGTCTACTACTACACAACTACTACTACTACACCACTACTCACCACACAAGTCTACTACTACACAACTGCTCACCACACAAGTCTACTACTACACAACTACTCACCACACAAGTCTACTACTACACAACTACTCACCACAGGTCTACTACTACACAACTACTCACCACACAAGTCTACTACTACACAACTGCTCACCACACAAGTCTACTACTACACAACTACTCACCACACAAGTCTACACAACTACTCACCACACAGGTCTACTACTACACAACTACTCACCACACAAGTCTACACAACTACTCACCACACAGGTCTACTACTACACAACTACTCACCACACAAGTCTACTACTACACAACTACTCACCACACAGGTCTACTACTACACAACTACTCACCACACAAGTCTACACAACTACTCACCACACAGGTCTACTACTACACAACTGCTCACCACACAAGTCTACTACTACACAACTACTCACCACACAAGTCTACTACTACACAACTACTCACCACACAGGTCTACTACTACACCACTACTCACCACACAGGTCTACTACTACACAACTACTCACCACACAAGTCTACTACTACACAACTACTCACCACACAAGTCTACTACTACACCACTACTCACCACACACAGGTCTACTACTACACAACTACTCACCACAAAGGTCTACTACTACACCACTACTCACCACACAAAGGTCTACTACTACACCACTACTCACCACACACAGGTCTACTACTACACAACTACTCACCACACAAGTCTACTACTACACCACTCACCACACAAAGGTCTACTCACCACACACAGGTCTACTACTACACCACTACTCACCCACACAGGTCTACTACTACACCACTACTCACCACACAGGTCTACTACTACACCACTACTCACCACACAGGTCTACTACTACACAACTACTCACCACACAAGTCTACTACTACACAACTACTCACCACACAAGTCTACTACTACACAACTACTCACCACACAAGTCTACTACTACACAACTACTCACCACACAGGTCTACTACTACACAACTGCTCACCACACAAGTCTACTACTACACAACTACTCACCACACAAGTCTACTACTACACAACTGCTCACCACACAAGTCTACTACTACACAACTACTCACCACACAAGTCTACTACACAACTCTCACACACAAGTCTACACAACTACTCACCACACAGGTTTACTACTACACAACTACTCACCACACAAGTCTACTACTACACAACTACTCACCACACAAGTCTACTACTACACACTACTCACCACACAAGTCTACACAACTCACCACACAAGTCTACTACTCACCACACAACTACTCACCACACAAGTCTACTACTACACAACTGCTCACCACACAGGTCTACTACTCACCACACAAGTCTACTACTACACAACTACACACCACACAAGTCTACTGCTACACCACTACTCACCACACAAGTCTACACAACTACTCACCACACAAGTCTACTACTACACAACTACTCACCACACAAGTCTACTACTACACAACTACACCACACAAGTCTACTACTACACAACTACTCACCACACAAGTCTACTACTACACAACTACTCACCACACAGGTCTACTACTACACAACTACTCACCACACAAGTCTACTTCCCTGCTACTGCTCCACATACTCCTCATTCATTGCTGCAAACAACCCCAAACAAACAACACAAACCAGGAGCTGTGGCGTGTGTTTTTGGTAAATTGTATGAACACGTATATAAAGACTCTAGAATTACTCTCTAATTAGCAATCGTGCTTGTGGTTTCCAAAGCCACCTCTAGGATCGTTATCTTCGTTATGTGAAGGAAGCTTTTGGAAGATGACTTGCTTCCCAGATTCTGTGCTGGGGGAATTGTGGATTGTGACGAGGACGGACCGTGTGGACGGTGTATGTCCCTCACAGGCGCAGCACGTACCTGCCACATACTGACTTCACCTGCTAATTATGCATCCACACATGCGGCTTGCACCCATCATGCAATTATCACTTGGCACCATCGCCACTGTAAAACTGTTCATGGGCATTTATTGTAAACAAGCAAATCAAAACAAAAAAGTATTTTCTTCCAGTTTAAAATGTGTGATTTCAAACGTTTAGAACCTGAACAAGTTGAAATGCTGTGAGAGACTTCAGGGAACAACAACGGGGAACTGAAATTCCTGAAATTTTAAAGGTCTCTCTCAGCGCATGAAAAGGTCTGGCCAGGACCTTCTCACTGCAGCTGTGCTCTGTAGAACTGGTTAGAATCAAGACCGTCATGCGAGACGTGATGGAACCAGGAAGTAGGCGGAGCAACACTGGGCTGTGGCTGAAGCGAGATCGCTACTTTAATGCAGGGAAAAGAGAAACACACGAACAACCAAAATAAACCAGAAACTAAAGGCCAACAGAGAACAACAGAAACACACTTGAACATAAAACTGCTAAGCAATGACCAGGAATAAATCACAGAGAACAGGATCTATAACAGAAAGCAGGGAAAACAACCAGGTAGCTAAAATACAGGAACACAAACGAGGAAACCGAAACAGGGTACAACTCCGAGAGATTTAGGCATAGTAAAGGACAGCAGGTGCGAGGCACAAACTGAGACCAATACGCGGCACCGAAGTGTTGGGGACGGCACGGTTATAACGCCGCTCCCATCACCGCGCTAAACGTCAGCCAGCCAAGCTCCATCGCTGTCTGACGATAGGAAGTCCATATAAGGTCTGGGAATCCGTCACGAGCGATGGCAGGGGAGTGGCGTGAGTGGTGTTTTTGACTCGGAGTTTTACTTGTGTACAGGGCAACAATGATGCATGGTGTATCCTTAATAATGAGAATTAAGTTAATGAATATTCATAGCGTAGTCTCCTCCCCTGTGATCTTTCCATCAGGGTATCAGACGTGAGGGTTGGCGTCAGAGTAGTGTTAATCATAGTGTAATCTGATTACAGACAACCCCAGTGTGCTACCTATCACCATGGCGAATCCTTAATCTCTGAAATCTCATCTTAATCGATGACTTCTCCCCACCTTCGCAGAGGGAGAGGTGCCACCTGTGGGCATCGCCGGGGATTAGAGAATCTAAGGGATTATGAAGAGATGGCGGCCTCTGATGGCGGCACTGAGGAGGGTGTGACGCAGGGCCTGACAGGCCAGGGGAGGAGGAGCCAGAGCTTCACACCTGACTAAGGCAGATCCAAAAGGGGGAGGTACAGATGTATAGAGCCATGCCCCCTCCTGGAGAATCGTAGCCTCCACAATCACAAGGATTGGGCCTACAGAGAGAGGGCCTCACGTACACTCCCGCCTGGATACAGAACACGATCAGAACATCTCTGTTTCTCCACTTGCATGTCTGTCTCTCCATCTGTCTCTCTCTTTCTATCCACTATCTATCCATCTCTGTACTGACTTCTCATATGCAGACGTATTACAGGCATCTTGCACTGATGACATTATGATCCCTATGATAACATGGTCTTTCTTCTCAGATTCTAGTTATTCATCTTTTTTATTTTATGCCTTCATGAGTTTTATTTTATGCCTTTTGTTGCTAGAGCCCCTGTCTCTATATCTCCTTATGAGCCAACATCTGGTTCTGACTTGCTAAACCACAGGTTGAAAAAGCTACTGTTTGTATAATGCCAAACCAAATTAGATCAATAGTCTATTCTGAAAATAGACTTCAACTTGTTATGTTTTTTATATTCGTTAATAACATTAAGCTCCGCCCCCTCCATTCCTCTGTTGTCTTCCAAGCATTATGCACAGGATGATGAAGAGAGACAGACTCTTCAAGAAAAGTAGGTCATTATATGGTGATGTGCATAAATTAGCTGTTAACCGTACTGTTAATTAGTGTTTCATGCAAAGCTTTGCTCACGCATTTAGTCAAGGCAGCCTACCTGTGAAACTATTTACGGTTCTTGGCTTTGCGTCAACATACCTGTTGTGAAATGAGTTGAACAACGTTTAACATTTTCCAGAGCCCAATTTGCTGATGGTTTCTTACCCATGTTGTGGTATGCTGGTGACCCATGTTGTGGTATGCTGGTGACCCATGTTGTGGTATGCTGGTGACCCATGTTGTGGTATTACAGTCCATGATGCTTAGATGCCTACATGCATCATTGGCTTATGGTGGACCGAAAAGATTGGAGGACTGGGATTCCCACAGTGCATTGGGAGAACTTCTACACAGAAACAGGAATGCAAATTACCAGCAGGCTTGTGAAGAGCATGGAGGCTCTCGGGGGGGGATCACACGTTTGCATACTCAGTCGCAGTGGCATCAGGAAATCTAAGCCGAGCACTCTCATGTTTTCCCCTCCACCCTGACATCCACCCTCGTGCTTCCCCACCACCCTGACATCCACCCTCGCATTTCCACTCAGAAATCATAAAAAGCGAGGATAAAGAAGTGCTGGCCTGAGGGAGGGGATGGAGCTCCATTATGGCGGCATGAGGGAGACTTTCTAGTGGAAATGCAGTGACATCACCGTTCCAAGAAATTGTAAAACTGGGCTCACCGCGACTCTTCGAAGCCCCTGTAGCCGTGTCAATCTAGATGCCACGGTCTAAGAGCTCTCGCGGGTGGAGGCCCAGTGGAGAGAGAGAGAGAGACAGCGTTTCAGTTTAGCCCCGAGGAAGAGGACGGTGTGAAGGGAGGTGCTCCTTTCAGCATTTCCTCACCACGTGCAGAGAGATGAAGAAGACTAACGAGATCAGAACTGGATGGCTTCTCCCCCCAAACATTCATGCTCGGAATGGATGTAAGACATGGTGATTTGTTTAGATTGAAACCTTTGTTGCCACACTATTACAGGGGCAGAGATAAGAGTGGGGCTCTGGACACGGCCTGATATGGCCAAATCTGCTGACCCCCCCCCCTCCTCCTCAAAGCCACAAAATTGCTTTTCTGTAACAGCTTCAAGCCGGTAGGAGACAACAGCTTGTCATGACAGGCCGATGTCACCAACAACAAGTGTGTGTTTTGGAGATCACCAAATGCTTTTGCTAGTTCCGTTATACGAACCAGATGGGCTGTCCACCTGAGGTCACTGTAAGATCTGTTCTGAGCCGTTGCTCAGCCTGAATTTATGATAAATATGATCTGAGGCATGAATCACGTGTTGCGTGTCTCAGCAGATGGGAATGCTGGGGCAGAGGGTGTTTGGAATCAAACGGCCCAATGTGGATCCCAGCTGTGCTTTGAGCACTATCGTCTCGTTAGAACTGAGACGTGCCCCCCTTTTTCTTGCTTTTGCCTCCCTACACACAGATAAAACCACATCGTTGCTTAAAGGAGATTTTAAACAGAGAATCAGCATTGACATTGCAATTCGCTCCAAGACTAAACTGAAACTGGGTCTGGGAAATGAGGCCTGACTCAATGTGACCTCAGATAGAGTTCAGCAAGTAGCAGAGGAGGGAAATCTCGCTGTGGTTTGCCAATCAAGGCAGTGTAAACAGTGACAGTCCCACAGTAGCTGTCTGCTGTCTGCTGTTTGTCATACTGAAACGCCTTTCCAGATAGGGTCACCTTAGTTAGCTTTACCTGCTATCTGCTACCTGCTACCTGCTATCTGCTACCTGCTACCAGCTATCTGCTACCTGCTACCAGCTACCTGCTACCAGCTACCTGCTACCTGCTACCTGCTACCTGCTACCTGCTACCAGCTACCTGCTACCTGCTACCTGCTACCTGGCACGCATACGGTGCAAATGAGCATGTCTGCATGAGCCAAAGATTAATGTTGCTGTCGCTGGTGTGGTTGTTGTGGTTGCAACAAAATGTTGCTTTTGCAGTGAAGGGCAGAAAGCTCGTGTACTGCGCAGGAAACAGCTTTGTGTTACAGGGAGAACGAAGGAGCAAATGAGCAGCATAGCAGACGCAAACATCATCATGTCGTACATCAAACATCTCAATGCAAGAGTAGATACAGGGATATATAAAGGAATATGACCTCTAACTTGGGGTTAAATGAACGCAGAGTAGGAACAGAGAGCTCGGAGCTCGGCATTCGCCGTAATCGGATCACTTTTAAAAAGCCAGAGAATCATGTATGTTCAGCAGAAACACAAAACAAACGTGCTTTGCTTGACAGATTTCATTTGACCTTCATAAAAATTTGATGTTGAGGCGTGGAAGAGAAGGGTTGCCGGGGCGACGGGCCACGCTGCCGGGTGTGAAGGGCCACGCTGCCGGGTGTGATGGGCCACGCTGCCGGGTGTGATGGGCCACGCTGCCGGGGGCGACGGGCCACGCTGCGGGCCACGCTGCCGGGTGTGATGGGCCACGCTGCCGGGGGCGACGGGCCACGCTGCCGGGTGTGATGGGCCACGCTGCCGGGGGCGATGGGCCACGCTGCCGCGGCGAGAGTTTCATCTGTATCTACAAAGCCGTATGGACTGTCCAATACACACAAAACAAAAATTATGTAACAACAACAATAATAATAAAACAGCTGCAATCTTTATAGTAATAATAATAATAGTAATAATAATAATAAATAGCTGTAATTTTAGCAATAATAATTATAATAAACTGGCTATAATCTTTATAGTAGTAATATTATTATTATTAATAATAATAAGAATGATGATAATAGTAATACTAAGCCATATATAATATTTATTATTATTATTATTATTATTATTAGTAGTAGTAGTAGTAGTAGTAGTGTAGTAGTATTTAACAAGTACAGTGACATAAGTAACATTGCTACTACTACTACAACTTATTTTTATTATTTACAGGCATAATAAATAACATAACATGAATTATTCATATCTGTGACTAATAGAACAGAAGTACCAATAGCAGGAATATGAGTGTAAATATTGAGGCATGAGACTGCTTTGAGCTTCTCCCCAAATAAGAGATTTCAGGAGAGACCACA
Source organism: Brachyhypopomus occidentalis (assembly GCA_020368025.1). Classification (NCBI taxonomy): domain Eukaryota; kingdom Metazoa; phylum Chordata; class Actinopteri; order Gymnotiformes; family Hypopomidae; genus Brachyhypopomus; species Brachyhypopomus occidentalis. The sequence goes on from JAGXOD010000078.1 coordinate 1,564,073, forward strand.
GTGAGTCTCACAGCTTCACAGTAATATTGCATAATTTTGCATAAAAAAAGATCATAGCTGGCCTCACTTTTCTCCCACTGCGCATATTTTAGCCACATAAGCCATGAGTGAAGGATCCCTGCATCCCTGCGTCCCAATAATATAATAAAAAATATGTAATGTACGCATGGCATCTCCTGTGTTACGCTATATACAAGATCTCCTGTGTTACGCTGTATACAACATCTCCTGTGTTACGCTATATACAAGATCTCCAGTGTTACGCTGTATACAACATCTCCAGTTACCTTTTTTAAATTACATGCACAATCGCTAAGATTACATGTACTGACAGAGGCAGCTTATTCAAGATTTTAACATCTTTCAGTTAAATCTTTTATCTTATGCTCATGTTTTTGTTCCCAGACACTAACAGCCCAGTGCAGGACTGATTAAATGTTTATTAGCCAAAACAGACATATGCTGCAAAAACAGACAGAGGGAAGAGAAGCACTTTCCCCCTGGTGGTTCCGTGGCTTTACGGGACTGCACTTCTGCAGGATTTGAAGGCCTTGTGTGTCCTGTGAAATGTCCGTGACACTCGTGTGTCTCTACTGGGACTCTGCTCAGGTCCCGTGAGGCACATCTGTTCACTTGTTTCCCACGTGGACGCCAAACCAGCTTCTGCTTCTGGTCGTTTCTTTATTGATGTCACAGGCATGTCATTTTTTTGTTGTTGTTTTTGTTTTGTTGTTGTTAGCCGCTCTGGGGTTGAAAAGGCAGGCAGGTCTTCTGGATTGTTCTCAGTTTTTGCTATGTAGATAATTATGTGATGTGGAACGAGACCAAATCTGGGGGAGACATACGGCAAATGAAGCAATAATCCACTTTAGGGAAATGGAGCAATAATCTGCGTTAGTTAAATGCACTGAATATGTTACTAGAAATCCTTCTTCCATTATCCTGCAAATGTATACCTTATTTGCATGAAAATAATATTACAGACCTTTTAGGAAGAGCCACGGAGCAGATGTGTGCTGGTCATTTCCGAGTCTTCACCTCCACCTTCACCTCCACCTTCACCTCCACCACACTCCTGATGCTTTGATAGGAAATCAAATGATTCTCTTGATGGTTTGCACTGTTTGTAGTGTCCAGTGTTATATGGCCCACAGACAGAACACCAACCACTGTATTTGCATGTTTTTATGTCTAAGCACTTAACACAGTCTCGTTCTCTCAGATGTGTACACAAACCATAGAATTCGTGGCTTGTATTTCGTCTGACATTCACCGAGATGGTCTGAATGGGTGAACTGTGTTTAGTGTCTTTGGGAGGGTGTATATCTGCACCTCTCTGACATACCTCCAGATCAACTGGAGATGAAAGCAGTCCACACACACACTCTTCATCCACCTTACTCCGTCTCTCCATTAAGCTTGTTTACATTTATGTGTTTAAAAAAAATTCGTAAATGGCTATTTTTCTTTTTGTATTTTTACTAAAGGTTTCCATTTCTAAAAGTGGAGTTGAGAGAGGGAAAGAGAGAGAGAGAGAGAAAGAGAGAGAGGGAGGGAGGGAGGGAGGTTTGCTTTTCTCTGTCCTTTTCCAACATTCTGGACAGATTTTTAATCCGCTGACTTTTCACTGAGTCTGCTTGAGGCCATTGGTGTACATACTGCTAAATTCAGGAGGGTTTCTCAGTGTTGAGGAAAAAGTATATTTTGGGTAAGAGCATTAGAGGCCAGCGAATGTGCAAAAATGTTCTAAACCTTGTTAAGTTATACTGATATAGAAATAGTTCACTTTAGAAAAAAAAAATATCCCCACCTCGACATCTTTATCTTGATTCAGCTAGCAGGGAGGATGCTACCCCTCCTCTACACATCGGCCATCTTGCACACCTGGGACAAGGGATAATGTTTTTTTTTTTGCATAGCCAAGATTACACGCTCACTCTGTCATTCTGGCTACTTTTGCCCCTGTACTGAAAGTGTATGTTCACTGGGGGGCACTAAAGGGAAAGGCAGACATCCAGGGCACGTGGGCCTGGGGTAGGTGCGTGGCATTCAGGCAGTTCTAATGGCTCATTACGGAGCGACTGTGAGCATGTGTTGCTGGGAACGCTACGATCCCTTATTTGTGAGAGCACACGCAGGACGTTGGTTCCTGGTACGTGTGTGTGTGTGTTTTTTTTCATCACTTGTTCCATTTTCGTCCAAATTTCTGTACTCTCTGAAGTCAGAAGCTGCTTCGTCATCTCTTGTGGAATCCAAGTGCACTTGGCGTTTCGTCTGCTGAGTGCACTCCAGGCAGCGAGAGATGGGCCCTATTACCCAGCCTGCCTCTGACTTTAATGCTCAGTAATGACTGAGGAGTCATTATTGTGTCACTGCACACTGACTCTGGTTAAAAGGGGAGGGCAGTGGGCTACAGTAGCAAGAGAGGATTATGGGACTAGGAACAGGTGTTCTCACAGGCCTCCCTTGTGTCAACAATGAGTAAGACCCAAGGCTTTCTGTGGTAGGGCAGTTTCCAGAAGACATGGATTTAGGGGGTTCGTACCATTTGCTTATGTGTGTGGCCCTAACTAGCTCTGTTCTTCCTGGGCGCAGGAGAGTGGACAGGATTATGCCAACACGAGAGCATGACTGCGGTTCGATTTGATCGCTAACATGCTCACCAGAATTGCAGTGTTACCACTCACCCTGGTTTTGAGGGCCCTAGCCCCCCAAAACAAAACACAAGCGTAGTGTGTGTGTGTTTAAAAAAAACACAAGCGTAGTGTGAAGTGTGTTTAAAAAAAAAAGCCTTTTGGTATGACTGAGCTTGGCAGAGCTTGAAGAGCTGGTTCTGCTGTAACAAACTTCTTTTGTTCTTAGACAGCAACAACACGTTTAATTAATGCTGCGTTGGTGAATGTAGCTGCAGTAAGGTTGTCCTTCTGTATCAGTAACTTTGCTTTATATCGTCTTGCCCAGAAAAAATTGATTCTGTATCAAAGGACACATTATAAAGGTTTTTGGCAAATTACTCGTAATATGCAGTCTTCTGATGTTAGAGAACTGACCAATCAGGTGTCAGACGTTGAATAAAAAGAAATTACAGCACAAGTGGTTTGGATTACTGTCATTCAGTGGCGCTTCATGGTGGCGGCAGGGGACAATGTAGAAGTCCTCTACAGTGCTGATGCCTTCTGCTCTGTCAGTGTATAAACTAAAAGGGGACATCAGTGAAAATCTTTCCATAATAGCAACACCTTTTCTTTTAAAGTAAATATGGTCAGTCTCATTTCTAACTGCAGACTGTCTTGAAACAAAAAACACAACAAAAACAAAAACAAACAACCTTGGTGATTGTAACTTGGCGATCACAGAGAACGTTCACTGGACGTTTTTGTTAACCAAGGTGATGAAGAGCTTTTGTTCCTGTTCACAACAGGACCCTATTTCAAGTTTCGGGTCCACTTCGACTGAGGAGATGCATGTCTCCGTAACTGCAGGAAACTAGCAACCCACACAGGGGAGAAGCCCACGGTCTGGGCTAATGGGCTGCTGACGAGGCAAAGTGACACCTTCTCCGAGCTCCTTGAGAAATTTAGGTGCCAGGTTTCGAAATTTACCCTCCAAAACATTTGCATATACACAATAAGACGGCTCGGCACGGCGGGCTAAGGAGGTGGCCTGCAGGCCATGGAGGCGGTGACCAAAACACAATAATTGTGAGTCAAATTCTTCCTGACACTGATCCTGTCTCGTACGGGGACTGGCCCCCGAATGGGAGGCGTCCTCCTCTGCTCCTTCCTGTCCTTCGCTTCCTGGGTGCTGGGTGTAATTTGCCTGCACTCTCAATGCATAGGCGATGTAGCTTCTCCCCACCTCCTCCTCCACCTCTTAATCCATCACCCCCCCATCCACCCCCCCCGACGCTCGCAGAGACATAATCTATGTGTCAGCTCGTGCCTGCGTCCTGCGCCCGCAGTCCGCAGACGCCGCCTGGCTTTTCCCATAAACACCCTTGACTGCTGGGTTTCATGTAAATACAGCTGTCAATAGTGCAATTATGATATTGCAAGCAAAACAACAGTTTACCAGGACGCTGCAGGAAGATCGCGACCCGCTTCAACACGCGCCACGAACAAGGAGCTGAGAACCAGGAACGACGAGACACAAGCAGGATGCTAAACAGAACAACCGCAGTGAGGATGTCAAAACAAAACGTCCAATTGACTGACATTAGTGTCAAGCTCTCTGTCAAGTGTGTTTGGGAGATGGGCGCGCATAACAATGCAGCAAAGGAAGAGATTTAGAAAGTCCAGCAAATTCTGTCACTCTGCTGCACACATGCAGATTTCTTGCTGCAGTGACAGGAGTTTTTTTTTTCTTTTTTGCGCCGCCATTTTGAGAAGGCAAAAGCAGCCAGGACCTTGGCGATGTACCTAAAATGTCGGCGTGACATTTATTTCGAAAGCCCAAATAGTTGTATCTCAAAGCGGCAGTTTGGGGAGAAGTTTGGAGCGAACAGCTCCTTGGACAAGGCCTTTTTTTTTTACCCATAGCTGACAAAGCAAGACGTCCCACCACATAATGCGAAACTTCCGTGAAGTCCTTTCTCCCAGTCGCCCTCGTAGTGGACACGGGTCTCCATTTCTCTTCGCCTTCTTCCTTTATGTCTGTAGCCGTTTCGAGAAATCCTGCTGTCGAGGGAACTTTGGGGATACAATATATAGTCTTTCCAGTCGAGTAAATTGCAAATTCATCATCTATTTACTTCAGGAAAATTTTTTAGCTGTAGTTAAGTATTTTTATATTTAATTTGTGCCAAATATGCGACACTCTGTGACTTGCTAAGTGAATGAAGCTCCCAGAGCTAACAGATTAGCGAGTGATGGGTGTGAGGGATATCAGTCCTAAGAGGTGGAAGAAAAGTGATCTTAATGTCTTCATACATCACTGAAATAACATGCACTGTGGGGAAAAATGTTGAAATATGTATTATCCATTTAGGCGATTTCACAGTTTCTTTAGTTTTTTTATTGCACAAAAATTCTCATTCCCGTTATCATCCACATGTGCTGTTACCTTTTTGTCCTTCAATTCTGAGTGTTTAGATTTTTCTGTAATGTCCTTCAAAAACTGCTTGAGCGAGAGACCATTTAAATTTACTAAAATAAAAGACTTGAAACAATCATTCTCCTCCTCCTCAGGATCCTGAGTGCTTTTTACATGTCTGCGGTGTCCCGCGGTCAGACCCATGGTGAATCCTACCCGTTATCATTTCTGAAGAATGTGCCACCAAAGCTACAACTGAGATTCTTAAATGCTAACTTTCTTCAGTCAGCCCAAGCTGTAAGATCTGGGCGCGGTCATGTTGGGATAAGATTTACTGTAGCAGTTTCTCCACGAATACACTTTACAGTGAAAATGTGTTCAATTTTAAAACACTGTGGTGAAAGTACTCTTGTGTTTTGAGAGCTGAGTAGATTAGAAGTCTCTGTTGTAGGATTACAACTCTCCGTTTATAGATTGAGCTAGAGTCGGCATACTTAACCCATGGTGTAACTGAACCTGAAATTACAAGCATGATACAATACAATAGGACATAATAAATACGACAGAATGCTTGCGCAGGAGAGCTCTGAACTAATGCATATGAAATGACCACTCCTCAGGGTCCAGACACGCTGACTTATGTCAGCAACTGGACACAGTTAAAAGGGGTAAATACGGAAAAAATGTTTAAAAACTCAAAATAAATAAAAACAAAAATATAATACAAAATCTATAAAATTATACAACATGAACCTACCTAAGTGCTTTTTTTAAATTCTCAAAATAATAAAGAGCAAAGTTAATAATAAAGACTTTCTGACACTCACACATAAACTATCAGCAAAACACGAAGTATTTCATGTGAGAAACTAGCCAGACTAGCGGCGTAGAAAAACTTTGGGTGAGGAGGAAATAACTACGTACTGAATTGGCTCGAGTTCTGATAGTAGTATCACCACTGATATCACCACTGAATTTGTATTTCAAGTACGAGTCAGTCAAATGTCTACAGATGTGCAGGGAGGTGGAATAAACTGAGAATAGATAATATGTTTTTTTTCTGATATTCATCACTAATCAGTTTGACTCAGCTCAGGTTCACAGTAAAATTGTAGCATAACACATCTTGAAATCTCTTCAAAATTCATGATGAATCAAATCAGGTCTGGTATGAATTCATAACTACTGGTTATATAATAATTAGTATAATATATTGCAATAGTTGTGAATAAATATTAGAATATTTGCAGTTATTATTATCATCATTGCTATGTGCAGTGATGATAAATCAAACAAAATTGTCACCTTCAGTAATAACAGAATTTTTTACCCATCCAAAACTTACTATTATTTTGAAAACAATAACGAAGCCAATTTTGTGATGGAAATTTTGCTTGGAGTCGCCTGCATGTTGCCGTAGGAGAGAGTGAGTGACAGCTCTAAGCCCCACCTCCTGCTTGCCTCCACTCATCAGTTCACACTCGTGTAGGTTTATGAGTCGTCAGACTAACACAACATTTGAAACGCCACAGCTCCTCAAAGGATGGTTGATTTTCACCATTTTAGAAAAATATTTAAATAAAAATTGTTCCTTCTCTGGAAAAATAGAAGCCTTTTTACAGTTGACCGTTATTTCTGGGAGAAAAAATGACAGGCATCTCTGTGGGACAGCACAGCAACAGAGAGGTGGTTACCTTCTTTCACAAATTATGGATGCTTTGTGTTGAAAATTTGTCAGTAAGAAGAGAGCAGTAAAACTTTTGAACCTGTAAGAATTTTTTTGTGGCCGCTACAAAAATTGTCAGAGGTTTTCAAACCATATGCAAAAAAAAAAAATGTATTCCACAGTATGATTTAAGTGTGAAAAGTGGGGGAGAATGTGAATGGGTCAGACTCTGTAGTCCTGTGGAATGGCTGTGGAGGGAGGAGAGATGGCCTCTACTGCAGGTCACTCCAGCCGAGAGAGCAGGTCGCCAATTAACGCACCAGCAATGAGGTGACTGGCTGAAAGAGGGAGGCTGTGTAACAGAGAGGCAGACAAACCTTCAAGACAAAGGCTGAAATAAATGTTAAAAAAGGCAGCGAAAGAAAGACCGAAATGGAAAAAGAAAACAAAGGAACGTATACAGAGGCAAAATCTGAAAGAAACATTTTTCATTGCTGTCTTACGGCTGGTTGGGAGTGATGGATGGGTTTACTTCCTGTTATGTTGAAGCAAGTTCAGATTGGAGTAAAAAACAAAAAAACTTTTTTCAGAGAATTACAATGAGAATGATGTTTAAAATAATTTTTAGATTGTTTGCGGTCAATATGTTTAAATATCTGGTATCAGGTCGGCATTAGTCGGTCAAGGCTTGAGAAGTGCTACAATGAGAGTGGGTCTTTTCCTCAGATCTGAACAGGTTTGAAAGGGATGAAATAATTGGTTCCAGGAGCAGAGGGACTACTTGAGGAGCGAAAAAGGGGGTGAGGGTGGAAAAAAAAAAGAGAGAAAAGAACAGAGCAGAAAAGAAGGCAGGAGAACCACGGTAGCATCCTCCGCTGAAAAGAAACAGCAAAGTAAATGCAAGTTGACAGGCAAAGTGGGGGACAGTTAGGCTTACTGTAATTACCATAACAAAGAGCGCAGGAGGCCTGTATCCCCACACAGAGGGGGGGTTAGGACACCACAGCAGGAGGCGAGGAAGTGCCACGCGGGGCTCTGGGGCTTTCTGTGTGTGTGTGTGTGTGTATGCATGCGTGTTCACATGTTTGCGCTCTAGCTGTTCTCAGTGCCTGACTGCATGCAGCCTGTCACACAACTTGCCTGTGGCCTCACTGCTTCTCCTTTCTAATAGTGAGGCCCAGCCACGTGTTGACTGTGATACTGAGGAGGCTACCCAGAATCCTCAGTGTGACGCATCATACAGGCAAAGAAATATGCAATATACGTTAATACGACAAAATGTTCCAAATAGTATTGAGCATCGAGTCTTTTTTGCAGTTACATTTTGATGCGATGGATGCGTGTGGAGTGGCATTCTTCCTGTTAAGCAGAGACAGGATGAGTGAACTCCAGGGCTGCTAAAGTGTCCAGAAACCCCATCGTGCCTTTCTGCAGCCCATTTGGAAAGGACGTGTTCGTTGGAGACTGACAGCGGATCCTGTTAAACAGGCTCATCGGGCCCTACAGAGACTGAGCTCCCATCTCCAGAAATACACGTGACTTCACTATGGCTGGAAAACGTTAGCCAGCCGCGCCTGAAACGCAGAGGTAATAGGGTCCCAGCGCAGACTGGAACGCGGCCCCGCTGAACTCCAGAGGCGTGAAGGAGGACAGTGGAGTCTGTGCTGAACTCTCCGTGATCACACGTGTCCGTGCCAGCAGCTAACCTATTACACGCCGAGTTATAGGAAATGTGGGCAAACGGAAGGTTTCAATACATATGAAAAATGTTTTTGTTCTTGTTTTGTAAAATGCTGTTCCCGGTGCATATTACAGCTGTTCTCACATATATATTTCATTTAGATACAGTACATTTATATATTTAATTTGTACTGGCTTTGTGAAGCATGAAAGATGATCTTGCATGAGCAGAAATGACTGATAGATTAGAACTGGTTTGTTTACATCAGGTCAGGACAGACAGCTGAAGGAAGGCTGTGGAGGAAGGCTTTGGGGACGAACGACGGCCCGTAACTCCAGACAGGACGCGAGCAGCCAATAGCAGACATGCACTCCCAAAACGTCATGCACCCCGCCAGCCTCGTGAGCAATTTGAGACGGGCTTTTAAAACCCAATCACCGCACGGCGTGTTGCGATGAATCACTTTAATCAGATATGATTTGGGTTCATGCCACTACTGCGTTTGCTGCTCGCTGCGCCTGGCAGATTGATTTAGCGGCGCTGGCTCGCGAGGGTAGCGTCCGTGACGCCGCGAGTGGTGCACAGCGAGGAGAGTTCCGCAGCGGGGGGGCAGAGAGCTGCGGTGAAGGCCAGGCGCTCGAGCAGAGCTGGGCCAGAGCCCCTGTGGCATCGCAACATTTGACCAGAGGCTATTGATAGTGGGACACTTACACTAACAAGCAGCGCTATAGCGTCTTCTGCCTCCGCGCTGCAACATATGCAGGTCGTGGGTTACAAATATGCCTTTAAAATTAAGAGTGGACAGATAGTGGTGTCACTGTGTAAGCTTGAAGTGGTGTCAGTTAATTACCACCACGAAACGTCTCCTAATTATGTAATGAATACTCAAGAAAAGAAATAAACTGCACAGAACATTGAACAAATATGTATTTATATTATTGCTAGTATTCCCCTTGAACTCTTGGAAAGTCAAGTTCTTTTTTTCTTGACTAACAGTTCTTCCACACGTATAATAAATTACGGACACGTGTAATATTTAGGTTATTACTGTGGGACTGGGACAGAAAAAGCAAAAGTGAGTTTTTGGAGTCTAACTGCTCGATTCATTTTCACTTGTGGTATTTCTGTGCAACGTGAGATCCCGACGGACCGGTTAAAAAAATTCACTAGCATTCCAAATTTGGTCAAAATAACACCAGAGTTCTCGCCACGGTGCTCAGTGTAGGCGACAGCTTCAGGAAGTCCCAATGATGGTTTAATATCACAAAATTCATGTCCACTACCACGCCTGCCTGTCAAAACAGCCACATTTTCTCCTCATGCGTATCGTGAGAGAGAGAGAGAGAGAGAGAGACGGGGAGAGAGTGATCATATTGGAAACCCAGGGTGAGACTTTAGTGTTATCAAATGGAGAGGACACGGTTCGTCCTGGGCTGTTTTGATTTCATCTGCAGGGGATTACATAGTGATTTGTTCTTTGGGCAAGTTTCCCAGCTGGAAATGTAATTTTCTGGTCAAGATATGTTGGATCCCTTAGTGGGAGACATGGCCAGGGTGACAATGATGATGATGAGAGCGCTGAAACTGAAATGATGAAGACCATAACATGGATATACTAGTACTGATAAATATAATGGCGGTGGTGGTGATTGAGGTATTTACACTATGTCAGTGTGAACTACATCTTGCAGTAACCACTGTATACGCTGTAACTGACAGAGCAGCGATGTTCCTACCTACAATCTCACGGTATTATGGTATTAACAGATTCAGTGTAATTAAGTGTAGCAGTTGGTTTCAAGTCTTCCATTTTTCTTGCACACAAGGCTGTTTTTGTTTCACTTCACAAATGAACGTCCGTCCTTAATAATGCATTAATAGTCCCATGTGACCCAAATTCCGCTTATTATCGCCCGCCAGTGTCTCCTGCTGCCGTACATCTCTCTCAAACACCATCTACATGTATGTACGGCAGACAGAGGGACCTGCGAATGTGCATGGAGCTGTTTGACATTCCAGGGATAAACTCAGGGCTACTTCTAGGTAGCCGGTTAAAAGCAAGCCCGTGTAATTACGCTGGGAAGAGCGGGAGGATCAGCGGGACATCGGAGGAAAGGAGAGGTGTGAACAGGATAGCATTTACGTCTCAGGTGGCTGAGAGAGCCCCCAGCCGCCTGTCCCAATCGGACACTTCCACCCATATGATTTATTTGGTGCTGGCAAGGTGCCCTTTGAAATGGCACATCCCAACAATTATGCAGTCACCTTTATTGTATCGGAAAATGACAAGTTGAAATTAAGTGCTCAAAAGATGGATACAGTGCAGCACTTGACATTTTGCTAAAGCAAATTATATTTGTCATTTCCAATTGGGATAAACAAACACATCGCCACGGTAATTATGCTGTCAGCAATATTGCGTCGAGCTATTCATATGCAATTGTCATGGTCTCGGCGCAAAGAAGTGTTTCGCGTGGTTTCTAATCTTTTTTTTTTTGCAAAAAAACCTTATCAACTCAGTAATAATTACAGCTGTTACTATTACCTGCTTTTTTTTTTTTAAGTACAGCAATTGATTAAGGATGGTGATGATCAAGGCCTTTTCATAGATGTAATACGATTCTATTTCGTTGCACCTTGTCCATGCAAACCAGGACCTCCCCTGAGGGGCTTTATTGGTATGGAGAAGTTGTGGCTGTATTTTGCAGCGCATTTGCCCCTAATCACCAGACATATGAAGCCATCTTCTGCACAAATCCCTCTGCCGTGTCGGCCAGGGGCTGGTGGTGGCAGGTGTAAACGGTGAAGTCAGTATTAGCTGGGGCATCAGGGCCGGTCAAGTGGTGACAAAGCCTCATCGTGGCTGTCGCAGCTGAAAAACAGTTTGCTCTTTAAAGAGCAATTGCTCCCTGTGGTTTGCCACCCCTAACGCCCACCGTGTCTTTAAAAAAAAACATTTTCCCCGTAGGGTAGAAGGTAGACGTGTGGGTTGCTGAGTTATTGCTACTCCAAGGCTCAAAAGAATGTAACATCAGCACAAAAACACACACACACACAAACACATATAAAACAATAGCATGTCTTAGCTGCATCTTGGCGCAGGGTAGAGTTTGAAAAGCTGATCCATGCACTTTGGAGTAGTTCAGGAGCAGCCAGTCATTGATTACACCCCTCAGTACTGTTGATTGCTTGCTTGCTTGTTATTATTTAGAACAGTTTACTGCTTAATGCAGTGCTCCTACAGTGATTTAGAGCTACTTTCATATATTCAAGTCTTAAAATAAAACCACTTTTTTTTCTAAGCTACAGTCCCACAGAAGAGCAACGTGTTCACAATTGTGTTTTCTCTGTGGTAACACAACTGATTAAGCTCGCGAAAGACTTAGAAAATACGGAGTAAGCTGACCCTGGCATAACGGTGCGGTGACCACCAACCATGAACACAAAATGGGAATATTTACTCTGTCAAAAACAGAGTGCTTTAAGTGTACTAGGTAAAAGCTTCAGACAGCAATAGCCAAGTCGGATCACTAGGGGTCAAAAATGAGCCAGAGTTGCTAGCAGCATTTGTCATTGGACCTACATGTTGAGAACAGGACCAAGGTTCATGAATGTTGCATTCGGTGACCGCAAAAGGTCCATTTTCCTCCAAAGTGTTTCTGGAGGCAGTGTTTTGGAGGTGTAAAAAAGCAGAATATACAAGTAAGAAACAGACATAATAGTTAGGAATGTTACTTATATCAGGCCAATGTGCTTTTTATTCTTTAGTATAAAGAATAAAATGAATGACACTATGAATAAAATGCCATAATTGGTGAGACTTTTTTTAAAATGGTCTTGCATCCATCTTAAGCAGAGCGTTTGAGATCCCACGCCACGAGCCTCATTTGGACATCGTTATGATTGTCCACTCGCACTACCAGACAGACCCAACGTGCCCCAAGGCGATGGGGGTATTAGGTTTCTAACGTTTCTCGGTAACAATGCAGTCAGCAACCTGTGGAAATGACAAGGCACGCCATGTGACCGTCATTACTTGTTACTGTAATACAATAAATAAAACTTTTGTTTATTTTATTTTTATTTATGTATGTATTTATTAAAGTGAATTGAACATGTGGTAATCGTAATGTATGTATCACTGTCAAGAGTCCAGGATGGCGTCCGCCTCCCATTTTGAGGCTCAGTCATTTTCAGGGGAGCAGAGAAATGAGGAAACTAACCGTTGCAGTGGGTTTCCAGAAATGGAGCGGAAGCATTTTGCATTGAACTTCATCCACCAGATACTTTCTGAGGGCTGTATTCGGTAATGCCCACCTGAGTGCGGAATCATTATCTACTGCTGTGTTGTTTGCGCGTGTCCGCCTGCCTTGCGTTCGCTGGATGTCTGGCTTGTAATAAAAACACCTACATACCCATTTCAGATGAGTGACTGCTTTGAAAATGACAGCAGTAATTCCGACTGCGTGTCCCGCTACGATCGTTGCGATGAGTTTTGCGTGAGAGGCAGGGCGCGTATGCGGGGTTCTTAATTGGGTCTGATGGAGGAAGTGGCGTCTAGGCCGCGGCACCGTCAGCCGTAACGCACCGCAACACGTGCTAGGGGGACGGTGCCCCCCCTCGCGGAGCCTGTGTTTCGTTGATTTTTACACCCTCAATCATTCTGCTCCTTAGACCGCCTCGGCTCTGCGTTGTGAGAATTTATGGCTCAGGCTAAAAAAAAAACCGTCCTAATGGCTCCCGTGGCTGCTAGTCGAAAGGTTTGGGGGTCTGCTGCTGACGAACACTCGCTCATTTCTTTTTCAAACGTACAATAGCGCACAAGCATGCAGACGCAGCGCAGAAAGGTATAATCATTCGAGTCATTTAGGGCATTAGCTAAAGCCCCATGCGTAAGGCAGGCAGGCAGGCCTGTGTTTTAGGGCATTTACAGTCAGCGAGACGTGCCTCATGCTAGCTGCGATTTACGCAGCACTATCACCAGTCTGGGCCTCCTGCAGTGTAAACCCGTCCATCCCACTTCCTTTAGTCTTGCCAGTGGACAAGAGACAATTGGACGAAACCGCTGGTGTCAATCAAAACTAGACTCTGCCCGTCGTGGTCTGTACCAGCAACTCATTGCTATCCAAGAGAGATACATGAAGGAAACAATGGTAAAATCAGCCAACTCAGCGCCATGTTACCTGTAAATGATTCGCCTCTTTCTCACGTCCCAGAGTCCTCCGGGGCGCATGCGCAGCAGTGAAGCAGAGTCCCAGACATCCACCAGACTTCTGCTTAAGCTTCAGATCATTGATGATATGACGGCTGTGACTGCACGTGGGAGATCGTCAGGAAAAATGCCAAGACTTCAGCCTACAGTCCCGGGATAGATTTCATCCTGATGACTCAGAGATTAATGAGACGCTGGATGACAGGTGGGAAAAAATGGTTGTGAGAGTTTCCTGAAAGCCTTTGTAATCGCTGAACCCCGGAGCTCTTTGAACTTAACTGTTTCAGCATTAGTCTGGCAACATAATTGTTGATTGATAATTTAATTATTAATTGACAAATTTATCAAACATTTGTTCAAGCGGTGACCTTTTTGATCACGACTAATGATTAGTATAATAATAAAATTATTAATTAAATAATAAAAAAACAAAAATAATCTAAAAATTAATATAATAGTAAGCTGTAATAACAGTGAACACAAAATCAAAGTTCTACTGACTCCACAAACAGGCTCATGACAGGACACAGACTAAGATAAACTCTAGTCTCCATCTTATTGGCTTTGTGTCCCATTAGAATCTGATGGATTACTGAAACCTCGACTCTTATGTCTTGACAGTCGTAATGAACACAGAACTGTCCAAAGGGGCAAGCAGGCAAGACTGTGTATGTACACTATACCGTGCTGTAATACATGTTAACATACAAGATGCATAACCCTAAAGGAGGGAGGGAGAGAGAAAGAGAGAGAGAGGGAATGACAATAATATCATTTTAAAGGCATCAAGGTTTTCAGCAGCAGGTCGCACAGACTCCGTGTGTCATGCAGACTCAGACACAGCTGATCTCTAAAGTACAGTATGATTAACGATGGGGGCAGCCGGCTAATTAAAAAAGCCATATAGATAATGTACTATGTTGAAGGGGTTTTGGGAAATGGCCATTTTGTTCAAAAATAAAAGACTACAGCAGCTGAGGGAGGGTTTAATTGAAGACGGTGCCGTTCCTAATCGTGTCCAGTGTGAACGCTTTAGCTCTGAAGGCGACTTTCTGAAGCGCATTCGCCGGTGCTGTGATTCCCGAGGGACCAGGCAACAGTGAGCTGACAGGATTTTTCTTTGCTTAGTAATGCTTTTAAAAAACTATTTGGTATTTCCAAGTGCCCGACATGCTTTCAGACTTCCATCTTAACGTAACACTGGCCTTCAGTCAGCACAAAATATAGTCTTCAGGGTCAGTGCTCCTCACAGCATTCTAAACAATCCTTGAACACTGTTAAAAGAAGCTTTTAAAAAGTCTGTATCTGACAAAAGACCAACCCCCCCCCAGCCCATCTAAAGGGCTGCGTCCTTAGCCAAACACCCCGGTGCAGAACCGTGTCCTCTCAGAAACAACACAGTCCCTTGGATTGGAGCGCAGAGTCACCGTCAAAGTCAAAGTCAACCTCACTGTTTCTCTCGCCGCAGACGTGCCGAGAGAGGAAAGAAGCTTCGCCCCTCCAGCAGACGCAGCAACACTCACGTGAGCTGCAGCGGGCACCGAAAACCACGTGACAAAGCAGTTACACTACAATACAGACACATATGCAAAAAGACAGTATATTTAGTAAAACTACTGGTGGCACAAGACCATACAGTACACGATACAGATTACTATACAGTACACTATATAGATTACTAAACACTATACAGATTACTATACAGTACACTATATAGATTACTAAACACTAAACACTACTAAACACTAAACACTGTACAGATTACTATAAACTAAACACTACTAAACACTAAACACTGTACAGATTACTATACAGTACACTATATAGATTACTATACACTACTAAACACTAAACACTGTACAGATTACTATACAGTACACTATACAGTACACTATATAGATTACTAAACACTAAACACTACTAAACACTAAACACTGTACAGATTACTATACAGTACACTATATAGATTACTAAACACTATACAGATTACTATACAGTACACTATATAGATTACTAAACACTAAACACTACTAAACACTAAACACTGTACAGATTACTATACAGTACACTATATAGATTACTACACTATACCTATACAGTACACTATATAGATTACTAAACACTATACAGATGACTATACACTATACAGATTACTATATGATACCCTATACAGATTACTATACAGCAGATTAAGCAGTCACTAAGACGTGGAAAGGATGGTAGACTAGTCAGTAGGCAGTGGGTAATGAGGTCGGTGGGTTACTGTTTTATATTTACAGGACTGTTCTGCTGTTTCATATGTTTGAAAGCGAAGATGCCATCTTTGGTTCTGGAGGCC
>JAGXOD010000078.1:1585000-1752483 GCA_020368025.1 Brachyhypopomus occidentalis
TAGACCTGCATCAGCTAGATCTAGACCTGCATCAGCTACATCAGCTAGACCTGCATCAGCTAGATCAGCTAGACCTGCATCAGCTACATCAGCTAGACCTGCATCAGCTAGATCAGCTAGACCTGCATCAGCTAGATCAGCTAGACCTGCATCAGCTACATCAGCTAGACCTGCATCAACTACATCAGCTAGACCTGCATCAGCTAGATCAGCTAGACCTGCATCAGCTAGATCAATGTCAGCTCTCGCATTAGCTTGCATTATGTGCAGCAGTATCTGGTCATGTAGTCCTCGTGTAGTGAGTCCACTGGTGCTGATACTTGGCTAACATTTCTGCAGCTCCTGTTGCGTGGGATGACATGGCTGTGTGATTACTGCAATAATGCAATAATGCTAACCCTCCAGTACACAGTAATTAGCATTCAATTAAGCACAGATTCTTGTAATAGCCACACAAAGCAATATGTTATTTCCTATGGTTAAGATCCTGCTAACGAATTAGGAAGGGAAGTTTTGCTTTATTGTTTACCCCCTGATCCACCTGCACATAGCCACTCCCCCTGATTCACCTGCACATGGCCACTCCCCCTGATCCACCTGCACATAGCCACTCCCCCTGATTCACCTGCACATGGCCACTCCCCTTATCCACCTGCACATGGCCTCTCCCCCTGATCCACCTGCACATGGCCACTCCCCCTGATCCACCTGCACATGGCCACTCCCCCTGATCCACCTGCACATGGCCTCTCCCCCTGATCCACCTGCACATGGCCACTCCCCCTGATCCACCTGCACATGGCCACTCCCCTCACATGGCCTCTCCCCCTGATCCACCTGCACATGGCCACTCCCCCTGATCCACCTGCACATGGCCACTCCCCTTATCCACCTGCACATGGCCTCTCCCCCTGATCCACCTGCACATGGCCACTCCCCCTGATCCACCTGCACATGGCCACTCCCCTGATCCACCTGCCTCCCCTGATCCACCTGCACATGGCCACTCCCCCCTTATTCACCTGCACATGGCCACCCCTTATCCACCTGCACATGGCCCCACCCCCTGATCCACCTGCACATGGCCTCTCCCCCTGATCCACCTGCACTCCCCTGATCCACCTGCACATGGCCTCCCCCTGATCCACCTGATGGCCCCCCACCTGCACATGGCCACTCCCCTGATCCCCTGATCCATCCTGCACATGGCCCTCCCCTGATCCACCTGCACATGGCCACTCCCCTTATCCACCTGCACATGGCCTCTCCCCCTGATCCACCTGCACATGGCCACTCCCCCTGATCCACCTGCACATGGCCACTCCCCCTGATCCACCTGCACATGGCCACTCCCCCCTGATTCACCTGTACATGGCCACTCCCCCTGATCCACCTGCACATAGCCACTCCCCCTGATTCACCTGCACATGGCCACTCCCCCTGATCCACCTGTACATGGCCACTCCCCCTGATCCACCTGTACATGGCCACTCCCCCTGATCCACCTGCACAGCGACACTGGCCTGCTGCAACACTGCTGTGATACAATGCCACAATACTAAGTGATATTTCTTACAGTAATAAATAAAGAGAGAAGAAAGAACAAGTTAGAAAGTTCAGATTCTACCCCATCTAGTCTGGTCTCAGCCCTCCAGTCTGGAAGGGTCATGGTTAAGACTGTGTTCTAGTTAAGACTGTGTGGCTGAGGAGACGACAAGGAGATGCCTTCGCTAGCGCAATCATTTCTGTAGAGGACGGTAAGTGTGTGGAAACAGCCTGAGGCTCCTGGGTGTGGATGCAGCAGGGGGTGGAGGTGAGGGTGAGGGTGAGGGTGGGGGTGAGGGTGGGGAGTCCCGCCGACCAGGCAAGAGCCAATTTGCTGTCGCCCACTTCCAGCTGCGGACGGCGTGAAACCGGCGATCTGCATTCATATGGATGAATTCACAGTGCCAGCAGGTGTTGTGGCGAAGCCCACCGCTGGCACTGCCCGTCCTCGCTCGTCTGCCTGGATGCCGTGGGGTACAACCATACACTCGTTAGAGCTCCCCTGCCTCTGTGTTGCCATTAAATCCGCATCTAAAACAAACTAACGAGGGTCAGCGTTTGTCTGGCTGCCTGGTGTCGGGGCTGTGAGATGCAGCTTAATTGCACGGTGAGCGGAGTGTGTGTTTGCGTGCAGAGCATCGTGCAGGCAGTTGCAGGGCAGCGAGGTGCCATGCGCTGCGTTTTCCTGCGCGATTAACTCAGCATGGAGTCCCTTTCAAAGGTCCCCCATTCCGAAGAGAAAGAGGACGGCCGTCGCTTTTGATACACGCTCGTTTCTGTCAAAATAAAAGCCTGCATATCACCCGCGTGCAGCCTTAGATGATTTGTGTTGGGCGCAGAGGGTGAGGTTAAAAAATGAAAATTAAAAAACAAAAAAAACAAAAAACTTTTAAATAGTGTTGGATTTCTGTTGGGTTTTCTAGAAGTGCACAGACAGCAATAGGAGGCAGTTGCTAAGAACCTAATGTTCTGCACAAGCTGCAGTTTTAGTGCCGTTGCTGAAGTGCCCTGCGGATCTTCAGGGCAGCCCCTGAACTGAAGCTGATATGCCCCACAGGTCTGTAGGCGAGTTCCTGAACTGAAGCTGAAATGCCCCACAGGTCTGTAGGCGAGTTCCTGAACTGAAGCTGAAATGCCCCACAGGTCTGTAGGCGAGTTCCTGAACTGAAGCTGAAATGCCCCATAGGTCTGAAGGGGAGTTCCTGAACTGAAGCTGAAATGCCCCATAGGTCTGAAGGGGAGTTCCTGAACTGAAGCTAATATGCCCCACAGGTCTAGAAGGGAGCCCCTGTACTCAAGAAGGGGCCTTCATTTATTATTCAAATGGAGTGCTGATCCGGCAGATGGGGAAGGAGGGAGCCAGTGGGCCGGACGGATGAAGACCTGACCCCTCCAAGCCGCCAAACAACCACCAACGACCAATGAGTTCAAAGAGAATCGGCCTTTGTGACAGACATGATTAGCATATTCCCACTGAATGGCAGCTTTGGGGAAATTGAAGGGAAGAAAAGGCAGCGATGGCCTGTGTCCCGTTACATGAAACGGCGAGGGGCGTCGGGGCGGTATGAGGGGCTGGAGAGAGGACCGAGGAACAGCTGCACTTTGTAACACGTCTGTTTGTGGCACGCGGAAAAGCTCAATGACCAAGTCTGTATATATGGATTCCATGTGCCAGAGCCTGAATTTGGAGCTGGAGTTAGCCACGTTGATATGTCAATGATCTTAGGACTCTGCGTCTAATTCCATAGAGCCGCGTTAAGTCTGACCAGGCCTTAATTGTAAACTTTAATAAGGCTTCGATCCTCGCTGACTAGAGCAGTTAACTAAATGAGATAAAAGACTAAAGTGGTTCAGACTCATTGGCAGTCAGTGCTGTGAACTCTAGCACACGCCGGGCTAATCAGGCTAGTGCTAGCAGAAGACAGACCACACAAAACACCCCAGCCAGGTGAATGTTAGGCGAAAATCCATCAAATGGTATTTAAGTGTAAAGCTAATAGATTTTCCCTCTTGCGCCCAAGGTGTTTCTGAACGCACTCTCTCACACTCCCTCCCAACTCCTGCACCTCGATGTGTGAAGCGAATTGTTCTGAGTTTCAACCCCAACTTTGCCTGGCGGCACAAAAGCAGAGAGCGAGCAAGTCGTTAGTCGTCGCTGTGGTGTAGCGTCTGCCGCGAGCACTGTGGAAGTGGTACGAAAACAAAAAGGCTAAACAGAAGAGGGTGGTATCAAAACATGACCCTGGGGAGCAGCCACCTGCCATATGCCACTCCTGTCTGCGGTCTCCTTCATTAGCGCCATTTTTTAGCTCCTCACGCTAACGCACCGGGCAAGCCTGCTCATCGGCGGAGCAGTGAGGGAAATTCCATTCCAGCTTCTCTGGGTCTTCACTTTGCCAGCAGCAAAAAAGTTTATTTACGGCATGTACTGACGGAGGCAGAGTGGAAAACGTGGCAGGTTAACGAGGGCGGCGGTGACCTGAGGTTCACAGGACCTGGCTCTGAACGACAGGGTCAGGGGTTCAGGCGTGAACGTCGGGCCAGTGTGCTGCTGGGTGGTGCTCCTCAGCACCTCCCTGGCAGAACCCGCTCTGCTCGGAGCACGTCCGTCACTCCAGAGTGGGGCGGGGTGGGGGAGGAGTGGGGCATATATCTATATATGGTCCTTTTTCACATTTTTTTTTCCTTTGGGAAGAAAAAAAAAAGTCACTTATGGTTTCTCATTTGGGTCAAATCCGATATTGTTTCTGCTCTGCTGCTCTAATACATTTTACATTAACTTAGGACCATTTTATTTCTATAAACATATATAACATTCATTGGTTTAAAATGGTCGTTCACTGAGGTAGACTGACACGGCGTCCATGCAGCACTGGTGTCACTGCCAGGTTGGTGATAATCCAGAACGCAACAGTGATTTAGGTGGAAGGAGATGGAGCAACAGCTGATGATTATGACCTGTGGCTTCTGTGGTTTCTGCTCCAAGCTCCTCCGTTTCTGTGGATTTCAGTGGGAGTTTGGGAGGATGGGCTCATAAATCTAATCCCTAGGTCACACATTTATTGTGTCTCTTATAAACTACAAACATCTGTCTGTCGGGTGGGGTTAAATTGTGGTAGCTCTCAGTGAAAGTTCAATAGGTGTGAGACAATGTATTGGTTACAGAATCCCTATAGTGGCCATTTTGCTGATTAATGACGGGATTGGTGTTGGCGGGCATCCACCATGTTTTGGTCCTGCACGAATTGTTCGGTAGTGTGAAAATACTGACAGTTTCTTGCCTCATCTGTGTCTTAGTTAAGGTGGGCTGAAGACTTTCAGATCTATTCTGCATTACAATTGGGAATGATGATAAATGATTATTTGCAGTAATTTTTAATGAGGATTTGAATGCTAGTGTTCATGTTTAATTTTAGTATTCATGTTTAATCACCATTCAGTATCCTGTATTTAGTGTCGAAGAATCATTAGATTAGTACAATGACACCATTATTATAAAATCTGCAGAACAGAGAATGTTGGCACTCATAAGCACGAGCTATTAACATTGCCAGTACAAAAAAATACAAACCTGCTTGGCCACTAAAATTCCCCTTTATTACAATCTGTCTTATGATCATGACAACTTTATTTCCTTGTCTGCTCTGACATTTTGGAAAGATGATCTTATACTTCCATCCACACCACCCATCCTGCGTGACACACAGGCAAAGCCAAACCGATATGAGTTATTGCAGGAGGACGTTCTCTGTGTACGGCCCACCCTGAGACGTCGAGGCCTGGAACCTGCGCGAGGGTTTCCCCAGTTCCCTGCGGCGCTGTCCGCGCGGCCCACGGCGGCCCACGGATCTGCCCGCGTCCATCTTCCTCACCTTCTCTTCGCAGAGGAACGTGCTCCCGCTGAAAAGCCAGCATGCCTCTGTTCTGTGGTGGAATTCTTAGTGGTGGAGGGGATGTGGAGGGGGATGGTGTGTGTGTGTGTGTGTGTGTGTGGGGAACCCTCATCACTTCAGAGTATAGGCAAATGTCAACATAAAGACCGAGCAGCCATAGCCGTCTACAGAGGAGGAACTCAGTACAAACCCTGGAGTCTTATCCTGCCTCCTTTTCTCTTGTCCTGGTAAAGTAGCAGAAGTCTGTTTTTGATTTTGAGAAGAGAATATTTTTTATCTGTGTTACAACAATAAATCTGATATCCTTCTGGGATAGATGTTTTTGAGGGGGGGGGGGGGGCATTAAGAACTCTGTGACCTGCAGTGAGACTACAATGTGATGAGTTTACAATATTGCATATTTATAGGCGTCTGGAATCAGACGGACTGTAGCTCACGCACAAGAACAATGACCTTGTTTTTGCTCTTTCACAGCATGTACCCTGTGTCCCCACGGTACCCACCGTACCCAGGGATTATAATCCTGTTTGGATCGTGCTGGCGACCACGCCATTCTCCCCCAGATTTACACAGAAAAGAGTGATGTTTAGAAATTTTAAGTGACCGGTTGGGCTTAACAGATTTGGTCGCTTACAGCAATGGAATTTTCTCTGCTTGGGATGTTTGGGCTCGACTAGCAAAGCTGAATATGAAATGATGTGGGACAGTAACAGAACAGCCAAAGGCAGTCATACATTAGAAAGCAACAATAAGAAAGACTCCTAAATCCTGCCTGTGTATCCAGTGGGGCTTCCCACTCTACAGTGACCACACCAACATGCCTGTTAGGTCTGGCTTTTTTCCTTACAGGCAGTATGCAGGGAATTGGCAGGCCGGCTGGTTTTTTTCTACCCCTAATTGTCTATGGTCTGTAGTCCTAGAGTTTTGTGTAGGACTGCAGTACAAAGGAGAGGTTGATGTTTAGGAGAAAGAAGGGAAGAAAAACTCAGTAAAGTCTCCCTCATTTCAGCACATTTACAGAGAGGAATAATTCATAACAGCTCTGTTTTGAAACAATGTGCAAGGAGAAATTGTCTCCAAACTCTTGTTTAGAGAACGAATGGCAGGGACAGGAAGAGAGACAAAGAGAAATCAAGGAAGAAAGAGAGAGAGAGAGAGAGAAGGAGAGCTAGAAAGAGAGAGAGAGAGTGGGAATGGTATTGGTGTCTGTTTCCTATCTGTTAGCACAATGGGCCTGGTATCTCAAAACCAGATTGGAACCAGTTGTGTACACACTTGTGAAGTGAGTGACAATGGCACTGATTCCAGATAAGACCTATTCTGGCAGCTCACTGTACATATAAGGACATATTTCATTCGCAGTTCATACAAATCCCCTCATTTTGTACCGCCTGCTTATACAGTCAATATACAATAATATTTAGAATATCTTTAAGATATAAATATTTTTGTCCTCAACAACACAATTGTAAGACCACAACGTCACGTAAATATCCAGGCAGGCGTCATTTCTCCTCGTACAAGTCCGTCTGCGACAGAAAATAAAATATTGCATTGAAGACAAATAAAGATTTGTTACGTTTTTAAAAGCACATGATGCAATATAGTGAATAAATAATTGTGCAGTACATCGCTTAACTGTCCTGTACTTATGTATAATCTCACCCTTCTGTTCCTTTGACATTCATCAGTCTAGGCCTCCGGGGGCTCCATATTTGATATAAAGCAGAACCTTTTTTTAGAAGTTGCACGGAGAACCAGCGCAGCAGGGCTCCTGGCGAAACTTTAAGCCCAGGAAAGGCCGCCGTCCTCGTGCCATGCCGCCTTTTCATTACAGCAGGGCTTAGCGTGTTTGGCCAGGGCGCGTGGGGGGGGGTGGGTGGTGTGGGGGTATGTACGCAGCAGAAGGGCAAGGTCGTCGGAGCGGGCGCCTCCACGGCACTTCATCAAACTCGGACGCAGCGTGCAGGCTTGGAGCCGCGACCCCAAAGTAACGGCCGGAGGGCACTACATCACCACGCCGACATCCGCTGATGAACACAGGAGGTCCAGGGGTTTCAATGTCACGCTTCTAACGGCTGCTTTATTTTTACCTTCTATCCCTCGTGGCAGCCGTGCCCCCCCCCCCCCCGCTGCAGTCAAGCTCGCCGTAAGACTGCCGATGCGGTTTTGGTAAAGTTCCACCTCAGATTTGGTAAAGTTCCACCCCAGATTTGGTAAAGTTCTACGCTAGCTGACTAAAACAACTCCGTAGGCTTTTTTAAGCTATATTTACATCAAGGCCTCAGCAGGAAGCCATTAGGAGCCATTTGTTTGCGTCTTGTTGGTGGAAGTGGAAGTTTGTATTTATTCAGTTGCATTTGGGTGGATTTCTGTTTTCTGCCAGAAAGCCAGACAACCACACACGAAACCCACAAGAGACTCGAGGTCTTCACAATCGACACTGCCGAAGGTGAGTTTTTGGGTTATCTGCAATGCTGTTAAAGTTCAAGAATAAAAATTGATTGGTTACTTTGAGGTAATTTCTTACTTGCTAGTTTTTGACCCACTTTTTACAAACTCTTTTCTCAAGTGTTGTTGCAGGACTTTTTAATTTAACGTGAGCCATTTGTTTGTCAAGTAACAATACTTTAACATGCCTTTTTAAGATGTCTGCTCACTTCACCTGTTCTACACTGCATGGAGTGTTCTGACTGCTAAACTTACAGAAACACATTTAAGGTCGAAGAATGTGGGGTGACGAAAACTACCCCGAGCAATTCTTAGCAGAACAGTGCAGAGAGGGGCAACAGTGTACCTGGGGAGGGGGGTTCAGGAGGGGCTGGGAGACCACCATGACTTTATAGCTTACTTTTGCTTGTGGCTCTCTCTCTCTTTTTTAAGCCTTGGCCCAGAATAGCAGCTCAGTGTCAGTGATGGGTGCTTTGTGTGTGTGTGTGTGTGTGTGTGTGTATGTGTGTGTATGACAGAGAGAGAGAGAGAGAGAGAGAGAGAAGCAGGGGAGCCATTAAGAATTAAGAGAGGACCACCCTGGGAATCTGCTTATGGCCCCCACCCAGTTTAATGGCAGTACCTGCTGTTCAGAGGAAGTCCTGTTGTCATGTACTAACATGCATATGAAAACAGGAAGAGCTCTCTCTCTCTCCTCTCTCTCTCTCTCTCTCTCTCTCTCTCTCTCTCTCTAAAATCTCTTCACTTATGTTTATATGTTTATATATATATATATATATATATATATATATATATACATACACACACACACATATTCCCTTTCCCTGTCCCCCTCCATAAAGCCACATCATTTAGACCAGCTATTGCCAGATCTGAGTGAGAAAGCAGGACAGTTTGTCATGGCTGTCTTCATGGACTGCTGTGATATGAGAAAGAGAGAGTGAGTTCTCATAAAATACAGTTCAAAAGAAATGAAGCAAAGCAGAAACCCTAAACAAGCATCCCGTATTCACATTAGAACCGTTATTATCTAATTATTACATTACTTTTTTGGGGTGGGGGGGGGGGGCTGTTACTCTGTTTAGTCATTCCTTCCCCCTCTGTGGCTCTGCTCATCTGCTCGTACTGCGCGTGTTGCTCACATGCTGGGTTGAAGCAGACCCTTTTGGAAATGGCCTCTGTAATAAGAAGCACCCCTTGTGCCTGATGCTGAATTGAATCTGTGAAATTGAGACCAGACGAGGGTTAGAGATGAGAGCTAATCCAGTCCAGTACTCCCCGAACACCCGCACCCCTCATACCCCGAGTCCGCTCTGTGCAGCCGGCCACCAGCCACTCTGCACACCAACAGTTAACGAGCCTCCTTTACTGGTGGGTGCGGATGGGTGAAATGGTTTTGAGCCCAAATAGGATGTAGGTTAGGCACGCCACCCTCCGGTGCTGTGGGTGGGATGTGGGTGCTGGGTCTTTTTAGAGACCAAGCTGCTGCACATGAATGCCACTGGTGCACGCATGGAATTCATCTACAAGCGCATGTTTAGCCGGTTATAAAAACATACAGATGTTCAAGTAGTCAGTACCACTTTTTTAAAAAAATTCCTTTGCTAGTCTTATTGAATCTGCTGATCTAGGAATTTATCCTACTGCATGTCCTCATGTGACAAACATAACATATTGTTTTTAAGTTAGATCATTTTTTTTTTAAAGATTCACAACGATTTCTTACAGCAGTTTCCTGCACATATAAAAACCAGGCTTTTCAGTAGTGTCAAACATTTCGCATTGATTTGCTCACACGCGCATAAAGTCAAACAACACCAAAAAAAAAAAAACTCAGAAAAAGCCCCCAACTTGCATAGTTTTTGTGCAATATGTCTAACCTGCCAGATGATAGCGAATGCTTAATGCTACAGCCGAAACGCGTTATAAAGTCAAATGAGGAATGTACTGAAAACCCCCTCCAAGACGCAGTGCCTTCCGAAGCAGCGGGTGAGTGCAGTGGAGCAGGTACGGGTGATTAATGACAGCCAGAAGAGACCAGACTCCCTTAAAGACATTTAGCCACACTGCCTGGGTAAACTGACAGCCCCCTGCCCATCATGAGTAATGACATCCCCTTTAAAGCAGCAGCGATATTGCCCTAACTGTGACAGACTGATGAGGGTCCTCATGAAACCTGATTTTAGCCCTCATTTACATAACCATGCCTTCCGGATGTGTAATTATGTATATGTGTGTGTATATACAAGAAGTATGTCATCTTAAGGAGAACTCAGATGGCTAAGCTATGTAGGGTTAGGTGAAAATTATGGAGGAGTTTTTGTGATAAAATGTTAATTGTACAACAATAATACCTTTTAAAATTATCCCCATTTAAATGTTTTGCCTTGAGACATTTTGTTTATTAAGGTTCCATTATGTGTGAGGTCATTTTGAAATATTAATTTTTTTTTTAAATACCTGGCAAAAAGAACAATTGTGAAAACACCTCAGACGGACAGAAAGAAACTACTACAGTGAACAACTTGTGCGGCATATGAGTGTGCATGATGTTGCTAAGTCATCATAGCCTTAAGCATATCTGTGGTCTGAAGCACAGTTTTGCCGTGGGTAAATTCAGAGGAGTTTATCTGAGTGGAATGTTCACCAACTTTCCACACAATTACAAGACAGTAGGAGTTATTCAAAACCTTTCCTGTTCCCCAGGAATACTGTCATGCTCATGAATGGACAAGCAACACAAACACTCACGATCTCGTCCCAAACAGGTGAGGCCCGTGTTCGCATATATTCAGCAGCAGAGACAGAACTAGCTCGGCTCTTCTGTGATGCCGGCTGGCCGAGGGGTCCATACAAACCCAATTAAGAATCAATTTGGGCCAGTGTCAGACAGTCTGGCGCCTGCTGAAGGTTGAACGCTTTTGATCTGAAACATTTTACTGTTGTCTCGGACGGGCCGACGTTGCTGGAACGGTCTGGGGTTCGGCTAAAGTACCTGTCACGAGGCATTTTAACGCGAGCGCTAACGCATTATATGGCGGAGCACGTGGCCCACATATGAAGCGAAGGGCGGAAACGCAGAGAGGAGCGGAGGGACGGGGATGCACGAGAGTACCCCCGCTCTCGGCGAGCGCGTCCACGGGCATAGAACCGTATGCAAGTCACGCACGATGGAGCTCAGTGAGAGCAACAAACACTAATGACATGTTTGTAAAACAAGCCCAGTTCGCGCAGACTTTGTTGAGCGCGGTTGATGTCGTGTCGAGCTGCTTATCGGACGTCGTCACCACCACCCCCCCCCTTTCTACACCACCACACGCACGTGAATTGAAAAACAATGAAACGCCGAAGGAATGAGGTCATGTGAAATGACAAAAATGAATTACCGTCGCCCTCCCCAATGAAACACCATCTCCACTTTCTTTTTTAAATGTCTGCTTACTTTATTTTATTTTTTTCCCCCATGACAGTGGAAATTAGAGAAGCATGTTTCTGGACAGCTGCTATTGTAAAATCCGGTATGGAATTTATCTGTTTACCAGCTCTTGTTCCAGGGATGGGTCTTTCACATTTGCTGACAGGCATATCCATACCCCCTTATTAAAACGCTCAGCATAGAGAACATGTGTCCTTTACACAAGGCCTTTTCTGCAGCTACAGACAGACAGCACAGAGAGAGAGAGAGAGAGAGGATTCAGCTACATGCCATTGTCTTGATTCATCTTGTCTCCATAAAAAATCCCCCCTCTCCTTTTTCTGTATTTTGTAAATTTGCTTCTTCCTGAATCATTATGATTTGTCTAATTACCATCACAGTTTGCCTGTTTCTAATTGTTACTCTGGGTAAATAAATTAAGTCACCAGTTCTCAAAAACTCAATGCGGGACAAAGTAGGATGAGTTTGAGTGTAAAAGCCCTACTCAGGGTTTTTTCCTCATTGTTGGTCTTTGTTTAAACATAACTAAAATCGTAACTTAAATAAACTAAAATCTATGTGGTTTGTAAGCGCTTTTAAACAATACCCAAAATTACGAATCCTCCTTGTTTTTGCTCCTTGTTTAACTATATTCTTTAAAACCATTTTAATATGTGGACTTCATAATATATTTTAAGTTTAACAGTGAATATTTAAACATGCATAAAGTTAATTACCTTAAAGTCAGATTTGAAAAGTAATTTTTTTCCCATTGTTATAATTGTTCATATTTCAACTTCCAGCTTAGGACATTTCATTTTCTTATTTAATAATCTTGTTCTTGATGGTTTTCATAATAGTGGGGGATTAGCATTTGTCATTGTAATTACATTTGCATGTGTGAGCACCTCTGAGAAGTGGTTTCTCCAGAGAATCTGTATTTAATAAAATATATGAGATAGTGTTTGAACTCAGAAGTGTGAAATTACGGTTATTGTAATTGTTCCAGTTGCTTGTTTGATTGAAGCTGTGTCGTGTGGAGGGGGGATTCCTTTCGGCCATGGTGGACAACAAATCCAGCCCACTAAGAGGTTTAAGAGAACGTAGTCTGTTATGTATGGTGAACAAGTTAGAACAGGGAGTATGCAAGTGACTGCACAATCTCCTCCAATTGTCTTTCCGATGTAAAACACACAAAACTGGTTATCCTCTTCTTTGAGAGGAATTTCTGCTCGGATGGGGAGATAGGCAGCTAGAATGTGGTACACACACTCCACTCCCCACCGATGTACTTGACACGGCGTTAACATTCACGGCAATACAAAGCTAAAGATCCACGAGCCTGTCTTGTTAAAAGTTACAGCTGCAGCCGCTCAAAAATGAACGCTATTACCTCTTCACAAGTAGAGAGTATGTGCGTGCATGTCAGAATTTGGCGGCACATATAATTTTTGACAGTCTCCTTTCGGCAGCCGTATTTCTGCCGGTTTATCCACGGCTGAGTGATCTGACTCTCGGGCTCACCATAGGAGACGCTAAGAGAAGGTAAGTGCTCGGTGATAAGGAGCTGAGCGGACTGTGTGAGCAACAAGGCTTAAAGCTCCTGTGTGCTGTCATAAAGGCGATGCAAGCCCTCAGGGGCCAGGGCACACACTCGGAGCACGGCGCTCTGGTGCCGAGGTGCGGCCCTGCTGTCGAAATTCCGGTTCGGGGCACGCCTCTATCTCCTGCCCCCTGTGTGCGAGGATTTCTGCGAAGGCAGCCAGCTTTAATCTCGTCAGGGAAAGGAATGAGTCCGGAGCGACTTGGCAGTCAGTGTGCAGGTTGCCAGGACTGGGTGACAGATGTGGAGGGTGCGGAACGCTCTCCTCTAAGTGTGTGGTGTGGTGTGTGTGGTGTGGTGTGGTGTGGTGTGTGTGGTGTGATGTGTGTCGACATGTCTTGGGCCGTGGTTCAAAGAGGATAGATTACTTCTTATTCATTGGGGCATGTGGAAGCCATCACCTTTCAGATAGGTGGCATGATCAGAGACGACAACTTATGAAAATTATGTGGTTTCTCATTTCAAGAAACACATATAGCTAAGCTGGCCAAAAAAAAACAAAAAACTTATCGTGTCTTAAAAAAAAAAAAAAGAAAGCAAGAAAAAAAAGGAAAAGGTTACTGTTGGGTTTGCCTTTTTAAGACATACTGAAATTGCCCACAATGCTTTAGGACATGATGTGGAAACAGTTGAGCCTCTCTTACGTGTTGATGCTGCCTGTTTAGCTTCTCCAGGCCTGACTCTTTAGCAGTAGCGCCCTACTTTATCAGGCATGTCCGGACCCGAATCAGGACAAACAAAAGATGGGGTTGTTAGACCCTTTTAAAAAAGGGATTCGACCTTTTACATTTGGAGCTAAGAAACAGATCTTTTATGAAAACACAAAGGCAGAAATTTCACACCTGACCAAAATGGTACAGCTGTCCAAAAATGCTGCTGCTGTGCTGGACCAATCAGTTTAGAGCTTCATTATGCCATCACAGTAAAATATTAAAAAGAAGCACCAGACGAAAACAATATATTTTACGAGACAGCAACCATCCTCTCTCTCTCTCTCTCTCTCTCTTTTCTTTGATTCTTAGCAGGTGCACCGTCTTACATCAAACTGTCTCATAAACATTTCCTTTAGTCATTTTAGATGAGTACAGGCATGAAAATTGCATGGTGATTAAGGTGTGTTTGCGGCTGTGGCATGCGACAATGCAAGGGTCACGTAAGGTAACGTCAGCGACACCTAAGGAGAACGTTTTTGCTGTGAGGACACAGTGCAGCTTTCAGACTAGAACGATGAAAGAGTAAAAGGGCAAAAGTAGAGAACAAAAAATGTAAAGAGCTGATAAATGATGTAGAGATAATTTTGATACTACACTTAACACTTGGAGAGTTCATGTAGTTTTTTTGTTAAACATGCTTCCTTTAATTTTTTTTCCTGACACTGACAAATATATAATGTTTATTGTTATAATGTTATTTATTTAATGTTTGAAATAAATTTAAAAAAATTTTTTTTTGCCTGAAAATTAAATAAATGAAAGTTTTTGTCATTTGCCCAGCAGTGAATGCACGTGAAAGCCTTTCTTAGAAACAAGTTTATGGGAAATGATCATCTGAAATGTGGATCAGCAACTACACTGACACAGCAGAGTTGTTTTTACACTGCACCACTGCGCAACCAAGAGAGTCGAGACATTTTGAATTTAGCTGCTACCAAATTGGGTTGAAAATAACAATGCATTAAAAATAAATAAAAAGTGCTTAAAAAATACAGTTCAGATAGGCTAATGGACCATACCATTAATGTGCTGTGCACGCACGTGTCCTTTGTGAGGTAACCTAGCACACAAAAAGCTGGAGAAACGTGAGTTACGCATCCAGGAGAAGTAGCACTTTTGCAACCTTGAGCCTTACAACTGCAAATGTAACAGGGAATTTTTGTTCGGCTGTGACACACAAGGTCTTTACCTGGACACTTAACGACGTGGAGGCTGATTCCCTTTGAACACAGTCTGTTCAAGCCGTGCTGGCTATGAATAGAAAGACTTCACAACAACAGTGGCGTAGAGATGGTGATTTATGCAACGCTGGTTGGTTCAGCTCTCTTCCAGACCGAACTTCTTTCTTTAATGAAAACGTCACTCCTGGAAAGCACTGGTGGGGAGCACTCCTGGCCAGAGTGGCCGGCCCTCTCTCTGGTAGCCCTGTGATTTATTGCGTCTACGTGTGCCGTAACTGTACTGTATGGACGAGCCATGTCTGCTCCTGGTGCTAAAATTAGAGGCACGCAGGCCCATAACTCTGCCTTGAGTGACAAGAGATTCATTGAAGTGTCATGCAAATCCAGCTATACACTGGCTCTATACGTTCTGAACCAGTGTCACACAGTCTTGTTTTCTTTCTGAGACAGGCGCTTCAAAACCAGCTTGGCTAGTACATGTCAGAATCCTGCATCTTGAAACAACGTGCTGGCATTTCGCTGGAGAAGACTGCTGCAAGTTGGGAGGTCAGCCACCGAGGAACTGAATTATCGGACACTGTAAATCTATTTTCCGCATCTACCCTTCCCTCTCTTCCCCTCTCTCTCTCTCTCTCTCTCTCTCTCTCTCTTTTTCATCCTCCTCTCTCTTTCTTTCGCCTTTGCTCCATTGGGAATGGCAACGAATAGCATCTGTTTCCATTTGGCCACGTTTCTGCTCGATGAGAGAAAAAAAAAACCTCGATGGCCAGACACACAACAGACCCCTTTTCAGTCCCCATACCCTCCTACGCAGGCGAGACTGCCGCACACTCTCCACGGTACGGACCCTTTCTCTCCCTTCAACGCGCAACGTACAATGTGTGCAGAAACACACACACACACACATACACAAAACCTTTTTTTT
The DNA here is from genome assembly GCA_020368025.1 of Brachyhypopomus occidentalis. Classification (NCBI taxonomy): domain Eukaryota; kingdom Metazoa; phylum Chordata; class Actinopteri; order Gymnotiformes; family Hypopomidae; genus Brachyhypopomus; species Brachyhypopomus occidentalis. The sequence continues at coordinate 1,600,727 of JAGXOD010000078.1, forward strand.
TGAGCTCTTCTCCATCAAACCCCCTCCGAATCGTTAACACTGTGGTGATGAGGACTCTTTGATGTACAATCAAGTTACAAACATCATTGATCAGGCTCTAATTCCTTTCGTTGTGCTGCTTTTAAAGCAAGCAGTCGCTCTGCACTGCGGCTCGTACGGCGGGGCTGCGCTTGAATAGGAGGAACTGCACTGGGGGTTCGTTTGAGGTTTGCCCTTTTGTCCAGGACTGTGAAAGGGAAGGATTCAGACGTGTGATCTCCGTCTGACATAGCTCTCTGCCCGTTCTTCAAATGCAAAGATAAGGCATTTGGAGCGTTACATTTACGCTGACATACCGAGGTAGCCCAGAAGCAGCAGGCTCCATTGATGTATTACTGTAGCTTAACTGTAGGCTAGAATATGCAGCTGCCTGTGCGGTATATGAGCTCCCACAAGGAGAAGCACAGAGGTCAGAAAACTGTGACTGAAGAGGTCACAGGTTTCAGCAGTTGGCCTGTTATACCCTTAAGACCAACTTATTCCGGAGATACTGTCCCCGTAGTTTCTTAACTTAACTTGCTTTGGGATAAAATGTCAGTTAGCTGTGACAAGCCTAAATGTCAAATGCCGACCCTGACCGTACTCAGATTCCTTGGTGTTCTGAAACCATGCCAATAACAAAGAACCCCCTTGCCTTAGGATGTGATGTGCAGCTATCCAAGGTTTTTTCATCCGGAATTTGCTTCGATTCCCTTTTCCCTTTAAAACTCAGTTAAGACTATTGGAGTGTCAAGGTGTGTTTTCATTTCAATTTTGCTCCTTAAGATTAAGGGCTTTATGGAATCAATCGCATTGACCCACGTGGCTCCGTCATGGCGACTCTGCTCGTATAGACACCGACTTCGTTCCAGCTCTCTCACTGTTTCCAGGCTCTCGCACCCTCCAGGAGCCGCACATGCTCAGATGAAGCCGGCCCCAATGAGGAGACAATTGGGTTCAGCCACAGGGCCTTTACCAGGGGGAATTATGGGAGATACTTTGTGGGATGACGATCACACAGTGAGAGCTTCGTTTCTCATGGAAAGGAAATGTGTTTCATTACGTACTTTTGACAGGACGTCATTGCCTAGTCAGCCAGATCCTTCAGTTTTGCTTTTTCTTTCGCTGAATTTCCAACAAAATGTCCCATCCCTTGTTCTCTCACTGAGGATTGCCTTTGAATATGTGTCTCCTGAATTTAATAAGCACAACCACCAAATAAAGACTGAAGACGTATATGACCACAACCCTCTCGAGAAACCCTCTTATTAGTTGTGTGAGGCTTTTCAGAACTTTTCTGTGAGGTTTTGCCCATGCAGACAACAACATATTTGAGAGGAAAACACATGTATGGGAATAGAGAGAACAAAGCTATGGTTGGTACAAAATGGGCAAGAGAACTTTTTGTTTTTTCCTGAGGAAAATTCCTTGCAAAAGTGTGTGTGTCAGGGTTCCTCTGTGGAAATAGTCACACTTTTGTCAGTTTAGGCATGCATTTAATTAAAGCTTTTGACACGTGAATATTTTTTTAAAGGATACAGGGGATATTTTTCTTTTTTTGTTGTTGTTGTTTTTGTGTTATCCAATACTGGGAGGTTTTCTGTGGTGTTTTACAGCCTGACATTTAGCCTGGTTGCTGTTGAGGCAGATATGGGCGATATCAAGCAGAGTGAAATGGCATACAGCTGTACATCCTCACCGGGCCAACAAACGCTCCCTCACTCGGGCACAGATCTGCACACCATCCCATCTTCCGCAACCTAATCTCAGATGCGAATCCATATTTCAAAGATAAATTTGAAGTGCGCGTTTCTAGAAATACAGACACTTCTGAAGTCTGCAGTCCAGGTTTTCAATAGTTTTCTGGGGGGGGGGGGTTCCATGTTGAAGTGTAAAAATTACATTTCTTTGAGAAATATATAAGGGATATGTTTGATTCTACAAAGAATGTCAGAAACAAATAATCTAAAGAAAATGTGAAGAAAATATCATTGTGTTCGCAAGCTGTTTTTGATAGATAGATAGATAGATAGATAGATAGATAGATAGATAGATAGATAGATAGATAGATAGATAGATAGATAGAATATTTATCGAAACATCTAAGAAATAAAAGCAAAGTAAAAAACAACAAAAATAATCCACTTTGCCTTTTTTCATCACACACACTCTATACACACCTGGAGACCAGCTGACGACCATCTCACTTTACGCCACTGAAATATGAATCTGTTAACGATGTACTTCAAGTGCAAAATGCTAAAAGTGTAAAATGTCATTTACAGTTTTACTGTTACTTTTTTCCACTTTCTCATGTTGCACATTAGAGTGGAAAAAAATACTGAAATGTCATTAATGGGAGATGAAATATGTACAAAGTGCATACTTTCCAACACACAGAATTTACATTTTTAAACCACATATAATATAAAGTTGTATGGATTTTTTTAATTGCTGTTTTTAGAATAGGGTAAATACTAATTAAAAGACACACATAAACAGGACTTAACTACATGAAGTTGAACATACCTATTAATTTTTTTAAATGTCAACCATATATATAAACTGACATTGGTATATATATATATATATATATATAACCAATGTCAGTTTATTTATTTAAAAATGTCAAGTTCCTTAGTAATTAGAGAACAGCTCAGTAGCAGTAAATTATCAAATGTCACCTCTAATAATTACAGATGTTCCGAGGTAGAAAAAAAAATGAAAACCAGCAAATCACATAATGAAAGCGAACAGATTGCCCATCTGAAGGCCGTGCGGTTGGAGGTATTCCAGCTTGATGTTAAGAGTTCGCCCGCTTCTCAAAAGAGTGTGTTGGCATTGTGACGTTGTGTGGAGAGAGGGAACGTTCCCAGGGATGAGTGGTTCCCAGCAGTCAGCCTGAATCATGTCCTCACACCTCTCCACGCTAGTGTTGTGTGATGCATAAACATTTTCTCCTCAAATGTAAGAGTGTGGTAGTGGATTACCTGCGTTTACACCTGTTTTCACTTACTGTGCTGTTCTTTATTATGTAAAGTTATGCCTCTGAATACACAAGAGCTCTTCACTAATCCCTCCTTCTTTCCACCTGGTGAATTCGACCCCAAATTCGCGTTTCCTCTGTGCTGCTTGCGGACGCAGTTTCCACCCTCCCGTCCTGCCGCCCTTTTGCTTTTTCATTATTGAAGCCACGTGTAATGGAGCTCACTGACCTGCCGAAGCGCTCGGGCGAGTGGGACGGAAGAAATGGGCGGAAATTAATCTTCTGACTGCAACAGTTTGAAGCATTTGTGTTTTTGTATTTGTGTAAGCGTGGTGGTGCAGTGCGCGCACGTCGAACGGAGAAATATGGCACGTCTGTTCTGCATGTGCTTAATCCCGTGAGGCAATCAAGACTGTGGCTTTGAAGTATCTTGAAACTAAAAAAAATGGGTATTATGAATGAGGCAGGCCTGGACTATAAGCCCCCCCCACACACACACACCCCCGCCTCCAAAATATGCGGGCTTGAACCCCTCCACATGGGCCTAGACTGTAAACCGCCTCCACTCACACACCCTCCAATGTCTCCAACCTCATCTCAAATGATAACTTTGCACTCTGATCACTTCAATTTCAACACCTTGACTCTTCAGACAAATCTCACACTGTCTTTGTTATACATAACATATAACAATATTTAGGCTTATTCTCAGTGAGCAGATTTTTGACTAAGGCATTTCCATGTCCTGACTAGTTTCCCACCACAATCTGAAGCTTCTGCCTTTCATCACCTATCTTAATCCCGGTGCTTCCTTGACAATGGCTTTGTATAATTTCTTTGTGGGGAATACAACCCCGGATAAACATTTTTTTTTGTTAGCTGAAGTGTGCAAATGTCAGCCTGTCATCTCGCCAGAGAGGATGTGACTTAATTCCAAAAACATGTCTGTCCTTTTGCAGGTGCTCACCTGCGCTGATACTGTTCTGATTTCTCCCCTCGTATGCCGATCCGTAAATTCTCAGTGCGTTCTGTCAGCAACCCCCCCCCCCCCCACGCTCGGAATTAAACCTGTCTCATCACCGCATCTCAAGTCTTATCAGGCCCGAGTTCCCAACGAACGTTCCGAATGTTCAACAATGTGTAAAATGTCATTGAAATTGGATTCAGTGTGGACAGATGCAGAGACTAATTTTAAATCATCACCCACTGGACAATTTTTTTTTTCATAAGAAAATCTCAATTATAGCGAAAAAGCGTTATGGATTTTCGAGTTGTGCTACGCACGGCGCGTAATTAGACTACGCGAATTGTTTTTCAGAGAGATGGAGCGGAGAGCCTGTTCCAGTTCCTGGCTCGTGTCTACTCCTTGCCAGGTTTTGCGGCAGGTCTTATCTAACACAGCTGCTGCAGAGAGAATTCACCCGGCACCGTGCCTTTCTGAATCTGCACAGAAAGCTCTTGGAGCTTGAATCATTCTGTCTGCGCACTGGATGCAACTGGGATTTCCTTAAGTTAAAAACATACTTCAGACAGAGTCTATTGCAAGCCACGTCCCGCTGGTATAGCTCGACATCTCTCCACTCTACACTGACTTCATCTACTGATTTTGCAACGATGACGAGACGACATTTCGCCTTTATTTTGTATCGGGTCTAAGCCGTATTTGTCCCGTGCGCTGATTTCTCTCGTTTCAACACGGGGTCATTTTTTTTTTGCTCTTGGTATCTCGAAATGTATTAAAAGAACTACCGATTAATTTCACCACATGTCTTTGTGATGGAGTTTATCCGATTGTCAGGAATGCGTAGACCTTCTGGAAGACCTGCTACGTGAGAAAGCACGACTTGTCCGCTCGAGCAGAGTATGCATCGGAACCACAGAAGTCTTTGTGCTGCCCCGTGAACCAGTCTTCAGACGGTCCGCTTCTCAAGGGGCAACCCGCTTTCAGCGGTCGGTCGGACACTGAACTGCGTCAAAGCAGACTGCTCTGCTGGGACAATATTTCAGTTTGTAAGTAGGCCCACTATACTCTCAGCAGTTATTGCTTATTTCCAACGTATACTTGGCCACGTTTAATATAGACCAAGTTCCCGTCTGTGTACGTTTGCAGTATTGTGTTTCCTCGCTTCCAGTTCGTAATTCTCCACCGACTCCGTAACATCTGCGCAACAGGGCACGGATAAGTTAACCCACGGTGTCTGCACAAAACAAACGAATCAATGGTCAGACTGAAGTTTCATTTGTAGAGTTCGACTATTGTCACCCAGTAGTTAGATTTGAATATCTGTGGGCTGCGGTCCCATTGATAAGAGGCATAGCCATATAGACTGGGCTACACTCGAATCTCCAATCTACACTCGAATCCGCTGGGTATTTTTTTTTATCTGGTTCGGTAAGAAGTAACATTATTTATAACGATGCAAGTTTGTTAAGCGGCCTTGTTTTCTTTTATTGTGAAAACGAGCAGTTTCTTTCGAATAGGACGATACCAGATGAGGCTTCTCTGACGGTTACCATATCGGGTGGATTAGAGTGGTGGAATTATACATTCTGAAAGCTAATATATTTAAATAAATGAAAAAAATAAAAATAAATAGGAGGCAACCAACTATGGAACAATGTTGTGTTCGGTAAAACTAAGCCAAACTAGTTTGCGTTACCTTTTCTGACAATTCCACACAACTACCATTTTTTTCTAGGACATCTGTGCCGTTGTGATCTTTCCAAATATTTTGCGTTATACCGGATTTGAGACTTGTCGAATATCCTACTATGGGTAGGTTAATTAAATGCGATCATATATAATTGTTCACAGAGGACTGCGCGCTAGTGCGGGGGCAGAATTTAGATCATTTTACTGTACATGCATAATTCACACAACTACGAGGTACCCGTGTCAGGCGTGTGTATTGTGGTGGGCACACAAATGGCCACAATGCAGCCTAAATTTGCAACCGAAAACAACCGGCCACCGAGCAAATGCGCGGAAATGCTTATCGTTTAAGTGGCACTGATGAGAGAGTTACTGATTTTAATGATCAGTAATAGACATGTGGGTCGTATACAAGTGTCACGGGCTGCGCATTCTCACAACATCTAAACAGACCTCTGAAGTGTTTTTCTTCCCCTCTTTCTGGAGACCGTTAAATGGTGCTCAAAAACCTGCTTCGCCTGGCCTTGCGTTCCGCTGTTTTAGGCGAACTTAGGCCTGTTACATCGTATACGTTTTTTTATCCATCTAGGCCCAAACATAGGCTATTTTTTATTCCGTGATTAGGCATTAATTGGCCCAACTGTAGCCAAGATAGTCTAGTACTCACTCAGTCGTGCATTCAGTCATTCATTTTACCGTTTTAACTGACAGGCAAGCTAGAGAGGAATTCTTCTGAACAAATGTGCCGTTGTTGGAGCGCGCGCCCCCCTCCTCCTGCACCCTAGACGCCTCTGTCCTTCCCTAGGCGCGCTCTGATTTGCTCCATTTGTTCTGCTCGTCTTTAGAGGAAGTGCCATCTCATCTCACATCAACTCCCCGCAAATGGTTCGAATTTATGCGAGTGTGATTTCTAGCGGTTTATTTTCCAAGCTCCTATTTACATATCAAAGTGGCTGCATTTCAATGGCGATAACTTGGATTACCATCCCCCGGTTTCGCTTAGGAAGGTCTGTAGGGGAGCGTGGCTCGGACGCCACAGAGCGCTTACACTACAGTTTCTCTCTGAAAGATTTTGTTTTCGTGTCAGCTGCACTTAATAACATGACCGTGCTGTTAAAGCTGGTGATAAGAAGTGTGAGAATTTGGGGGTTTGGGGGCCAGATGAAAAAAAAAGCTATAAAGGAATGAATTCAGGCTTCAGAAAGGGGTTGGCAGGTAAACTAAGACCGAGAATCAGTGTTTAGCAGCCCTCATCCATTTTAGTCGTTTTTGAGTACTGTTTTTTTACACAACCCAAAATCTAGTTATTAGCTGAGCACTATCGGTATGTGTATTGAAACCACATATTTAGGCCTTAGGCATATATTTTTAATTATATGTCTGATATAAATACAGTTAGTTATAACATTTTAGACATTTTTGTAATTTATGTATTATTCATTAAATTATTCTTGGGGATGTACAAGTCCTAACACGCATGCGTGTGTGCGCGCTCGTGCACACACGCACAGCCAAACACACACACAAACACACACACACACGGCAATCAGTATTATTCATTAAATTCTTGTGGATGTTCAAGTTCTAACACAAAATGCTTGATGCATGCAAACACACGTAAAACACAGAAATGACACACACAAAAAAACACACAACCACATGCACACACACACACACACACACACACACACACACACACACAAGGCCAACAGCCTGACAGATTTTTTTAACATTACTGCCATTTGTGATCATTCCCTCACTTTTTCCCTTCTTTTTAAAATTCACCCCAGCACATTCCTATTAGCAATTAATGTATTATCACCAAATTTCTGGCTCTTAACATGGGTGGTGCCGTGAGGACCATTTAAACAGTGGAGAGTTCTTCTAACAGCACTGTAATATATTGGACGATGGTGATTGGGATGCTTTGTCTCCCTGAGAGGCCTGTATGGAATGGCAGAGAGCTCCTCTAATGTCCTATTCAGTGAGCCAAGTTTTGCCAGACGCTTAAGAGGTGATTAGGTGAGTCGTTGAAGCTACTTGGACACTGTCGGGTTTGCTGAGAGAGTCTAAAAAACCCAGAGAGAGAAAGAGAGAGAGAGAGCGAGAGAGAGAGAGAGAGAGAACGCGAGACCAATGGAGAGGTGGAAGGAGAGAAAGAGGGAGGAAGAAATAGATAAAGAGAGATCTCAATTTTCCTGCATTGAGAAGCAGTTGAGTCTGAAGAGTGAAGGAGAGGTTGCACTACAGAACATGCAGCACCTGTGTGCTTCAGTCACCGCATGGCACTTTGACAGCTGTCGCTCTGTTTCATGGACAACACACACACACACACACACACACACACACACACATGGTAAACACAGTGGGACTGGGGTCTCATTTTGCCTGGATGACCCAGCCTTCTACCAGCTATGGGTGGCATTGTCGTGTCAGTAGCGTCATATCAGCCAATCCCCCGGCAAAGGTACTCACCCTCTCCCAACCACTTACTCTCAGCGTAGGGGCAAACCAGCGATTCATGACTGCAAATGTTGACTTACCTGCTCAGTGCTTCTTCAGTGGAAACTGTTCCCAGAGTCTGAGTGTCTTATCTTCCCAATGCCTAACGGGTGCAAATAAGGTCGACTGAGCTGAAAACGTATTGATTCTGGATATAGAAAGCACAACATATAATTCAAACACTCTGAAAGTCAGAAAATAGAACCTTCTGTCATTCCGCTCCCTCTCAAAAGCATCTGGGTTTAATATTTAGATTTACTCCTGTTCTTTGGCATAATTTATTTTTTATTTTTTTCTATATGCTGATATTTCTCCCACTGTGAATCACCTGCCCGAGCGGCCGCACCAGCCCGCGTTTATGGTGCTGTAATGTTTTATGGATAATTATTAGCATGCTAAGCTATGGGTTCTTTTTTCAGACTGCACTGGAATTCGTCTGGAACACCTTGTGTGTGTCGATATGTTCTGACCAATGTAGAAATGATGGATAAACAACAGGAAAAATAAAATTAAACAGTTGTGTCAGGAACTTGATGGCAAGTGTTGCATCATAGTTTGCAATTGGGCAGAAAACACGCGCGTTTCTTTCCGTAACAAAGAGTGCGTGGGCGTCCGGCCCGCGCTGTAGTCAGCAGTTCTTCACACGTTTTTTAGCTCCTCGGTAAGCGCTTGCTGGGTGCGTAACTACTGCCATTAAAGCCAAACGAAAGAAGTGCAGAAATGGTCATGGCGAACGGAACGGCAGCTGACAGTTTGGGGAAAGATACAAAACTGTCAGATGGACGCAGAGCGACAGATTTCAAAAGGAGGTCACGTTGTGTTGTGACCTGCTCTTCTGTCCTATTGCAGTCTCTCTGACTAAACAGTTAAGGTGTGTGTGTGTGTGGGGGAATGTGGTGTGTGTGTGTGGGGGTGGGGGTGTGTGTGTGGGGGGTGTGGGTGTGTGTGTGGGGGGTGTGGGTGTGTGGGTGTGTGTGGGTGTGTATGAATGGGTGTTGGAAAACAGCATGATAGAATCTTCCTGGTATCCATTACCACAGAAACTCTTTACAGAAGTTTTCTTTATGTTTGATTAGACCTCAGGGCAAATGATGTTGTACATACTAAATAATGCAAATCTGTTTATTTACAAAGCATATTACATATTCTTTGGTCTTTAGTAGTCACTGCTCATGACATTTCTGGAATATCATGGAACGGTCAATAGATTTGATGATGTTTTTTGGTGAAGTCATGGCATGTTACAGAATTTTGCTTGTAGCATCTTTACAATTAATTCATTTCTTTACACAGTTCCCATATTACATTAACAGCTTTTTTGGTTGCTTGATTTTTTCATCATGGGTCTTAGAAATTCACCTTTTCAACTGGTGAAAGTCGGGGCAAAGCCAGGGAGCCTGACGTGTGGCAGTGGGAGCCATCTGACAGTTTGGCACACCCAGCCGCTGCAGTTTCTGTTTGTGATGCCATGATGAAGAATCCGGGGGCAGAGATGGGCAACGGAGCCTTCACAGAGAGGGAGGCTGACCGAGGTCGTGCCGAAAGATCTTCATCTGTGCGCATCAACACTTAAGGCCTGACTGCGTTTCTGTTTGTCAGTCTTCTCCTGTGACCTCTGGTGCATGGAGGGGTTCTTCAGCGTGTATTTTTTAATAAGACAATACACATATGAATTTTACATGAAGTCTGCAAGACCCATTTATTAAAAACAAGGTCAGATTTGTCAATCTACAATAAATAATAGAGCTCCGCTATATAACACTAGGTGTATCTGACAGAAAAAGCGCTCATTTGGAATCTAAACTAAATGTATTCCTTGTATGGGCACTTCCCTGGTCACCACTATCGTGTGTGTGTTTGTGTGTGTGTGTGTGTGTCAAAACACCAGGAATATGTACACACACTGACAGCTGTGAATGGGGTTTGGCTGTGTGATCAATTCTGCGTGATCAATCCTGCCCTGTTTGTTATAGACGAGAATGGGCCAAAACAGAGTCTTTTGGACCTGTCAGTGTTGACTGATGGATCGCTGGATGTCTTTTTGCTTCCTTATTAACCCTTGTGTGTCCACCCAGCAGTCTCGGCTGGAGCTGCCGAATTGGGCCTTGATGGATAGCCCGAGGTCTCAGTGCTCCATATATCAGGGGATTAGCGCGCGACATCACCACTGGGCTCCAGGCTGCTCCAGTACGACAAACGAGAACTATTAGCATAGAGAGAGAGAGAGAGAGAGTGCAGGATCTTCAGAGGCCAGGGTGATAATACACTCTACCCCTCTGTGGGGGCTTTTGTTTTCACACTACCTTCAGCCCGCAGAGCACGTACACACACTCACACACACACACACACACACACACACACACATAAAACACATATATGCTCACACGTAGACATGCACTTACCACTGCAAAGACATGTCAGGTGTCTATCAGCAGTACCATTAAGGCGCAGAAATGGACACTATTACTTGTAATTGATATGCAACTCTATGATCTTGCCAATATATTGAGCTCAAATCTGTAACTCTGAGCTCGTATCTGTGGCCTGAGCTCTGTAGAATGCCACGTATACCATGTGTAGCAAAAGGCACAGGCAGCCGAAACACTGTTAGGTTGGCGATATGAATGTCCCATAAGGGGAAAAAAACCATTGCATTAATGAGAATTGACTAGGTGGTTAAATCCCCATTATTACAGTGTTACTTAGATAAAGAGAGGACAATGTACAAAAGGCTATAGAATTAAGAATAGTAATAACATAATTAAATGTTTTCTTTTTGTACAAGAATACTGTCTTGTTGACCTCCGTCCTTTAATAGCTGCCAGTGAAGAAATATATACTTCTCCATGCAGCATAGTAATTAAAACAATAATTAAAACAATAATTAGGTTACTTATTTGTAGTCGAATCAGTGAACTTGTCTGTGAACGTTCTGCTGCTTAAGCACTCCCAGAAGTCTCAGCGGTCTGCAGGTCACCATTCCAACGGGGCATTGGAACAGCGCAGCTCTCTGATCGTGTCACTGTGTGGCGGCCGATCAGGCTAATCCCTCTCAGGCTGCTGGCCGGATGATCATATGACCCTGCGCCAGTGTTTCCACGCAGGAGAGGTCTGGGGCGACCCACGCCTGTCCGCCACCGCCCCGCTCCCGTCACGCAGGGGCGCGGGGGCTGGCGTGGATAATCCGGCGCGGATCGCCACGCCGTTCACCTGCTCCCGCCGTCGGACAGGGTCGCCGCCAGTCCCGCGGGGGCGTGCCCCTCCGTCTCCTCACCCGTCGCCCAAGCTCGTCGTGGCGGCGATGGAGCTGTTAGCAGTCAACAGCTTGCCCTTTTAACGAGCCGGGTAGCGGGCGCGTTCGCCGGCGGAGCTGGCCGGCTGGCGGTCTCAGACGAGCCTCTCGCCCTGCCCGGTGGATAATGTGTCAGTCGGGATGGAGCTGTGATAGATATCAGGTGGTTAAGGGATGCGTGCAGACTCCCAGAGGAGCATCGATCGCCTCCATAACTCAAGCTCACTGCTGCAGAGGGAGAGGTGGGGAAGGCCCTTCAGCAGACCTTGGGCCCCGAGGCCGTCAGCTCCCTTCAGAAACACAGCGTGTGCCCTTGGGGGGGGGCAGTGTGTGGCGATACCGCACGACCGTGTGGAGGGGGGGAGGGTTTGGGGGGCTTGGAACGGCCATGGACGTTTGACTCTAGTGCCTGTTAACACTTGGCTGTGTGGCACTGTTTGACACGTAGGTGTCAGATTTGTCGCCGCTTTGATGTGGGAGTTCTCCCGTTCCTCTTTCATCAACTTCTGATAAAAGCAAGTATGCGGGATGCTGAATAGAGCGTCACTGTGGGGTGAACCTGTATCCGTTGGGGTGAACCTGCATACGCTGCCTGGCCACATGTCACATGCCTTGGGTAGATGGACGAGAATTATGATAACGTCAGGTCGAATGAAAACAATCTTTGCTCATTAAGTATTAATGACATTGAGAGTCTGTCTTTCTGAAAGCAAGACAAGGCAGAGCTTTCCTGCCCCAGCCATCACTTTTGCTATTACCCATAATGCTGATTTCACACAGGCCGGTGTGCGATGTTCCAAATCATTTCTTCTTGCTCGTTCTTTATGCATATGATCTACAGATCGCAGGACATGGAGGCAGCCTGTCATAATGGGGAGATCCATATAGGTCCTATAGGCTGGGTTTCTACCCAGAGCGTACACAAACAAGTGGGAAACGCTTTCATATAGTGCTACACACTAGCACCTCCAGACTAAGTGTGTGAGAGAATGCTGGTCTCAAAGGCAGGGCTCCAGAGGTAAACCCTCTATATTGTGTCGCTAAGGCAGGGTTGTCTTGGGAGAACAATAGCGCGTGCACTTCCTGTCCTGAGCGCCAGCAGTCGTCTTCAGCAGCTTCTTCAGGTGATTCTGATCAAATTACAGCACCATATTGAAAATAAGTAAGCATTTTTTTATGGTGTTTCAAGTGTAAGGAAATGATTTTTGTAAATGAAGACATTCGGTAAGCCTGATCCAACTTCCATAGCGCTCGTGACCTTTTCTGTGTTCATCGCAAGCAGTGTGAAAAGTTGGCATTTGATGCTTAACGCCTCGGGCAAATACCAGGCTGGTAGGAATCATCATTTCAGGCAGTTACTAAGAGGTTCATTGCAACACTACCATTCAACGCACGTTACAAATGTAGCTAGACAACACTATCATTCAGCATACCATACGTAGGTAACTGTGCGTGGACCAGTGTGTAGGGTTAATTGCCCCTATGCCAGAGGATATGTCATGTTTCTGTTTTACTCCCACTAACAAGTTCTTATTTTTTTCTGGTGTTGGACACATCTCACCTTATTTCAGGCAAATAGGCAAATGTGCCCTGATAGAGAAAAGCTCCAATGTCTTTTTGTAATGTCCAAGAAGACGCTTATTTACTGCAAGACACTTAACCACACCCATATTTGTATGTTTTGGTGTTTCTGGTACAGGAATAATAGCAGCGCTCAATTTCAAGTTTATGTTGGAATGGCTTGCATGGTGATGACAAAGGGCCGAGCTAAAATATTACGGCTTGACAAAGCACAGCACTCGAGCTTATGGCGGGGGTGAAACAAGACCCGTTAATTCGCCCACTCGCTCTTGATTGGCAATGATTGGTTCCGTTTCTAAGGGCTGGTGGCGGCGAAGATGTGGTCTTCTGAATGCGAGCCGCTTCGCCAGACGGTGCCTGCCGCTGATGGCCTAGACAAAATTGTATCTTGAATGATGTCTGGCAAGAGGGATTATGATTGCTGATTGCTCCGGGTTTTAATTATGGAAATCATGAGATGCTTCTTGCGTCTGTGCATGGCTAAGTCTTAAACACGCTCAAGGGAGTGGGCCATTATTTCGCTAATAGCTGAAGTCATAAAAACGGCAAGGAGAGCTATTTTAAAGAACCGCACTCAAATTAAATGAAGTAGGACTGTGTTGCGCTCAGTCGGGATGGTAAACATCCACTCCGAACATTGTTAATGGGTGTTAAAACAGTTAATAATTCTTAGAGTTGACTGTAAAGCGAGAAGTGTAACACGTTGTCGTATAAGAGCAGGTCCGTGTTGGGGGGGGAAGGAGGAGGAGAATATGGTGGTCACAAGCCACAAGCTCCAGTGGTTGGAGGAGACGTGGGGGGGAGTATATCACTGCTGGTCCACACACTTCACTCATCTAGGCCCGCTCCTCAGTCAATACCGCGCTGCACGAGCCGCGGTAGCGCGAGCGGCATGGCGCTGAACACCACAACTTAACTTACTTTTTCTGATTACGGGCAGTAGGTGAAAGAATCGCGCAGAAGTCAGCCGAATATTGTGATTCAGACATGCCGTAAGTACCTTATGTTTAGAACCCTTTTTTTGTATCTGTATAATTTTTTTAATGACGATTAATGACTTAATTAACACTCGATACGAAAAAGATATTTCTCAGACCTCACCGATGCAATGCCAACTGTACTGATCATGGCTCAGGAAGTGTTAGATAACTTATATATCCAGTGGCTTATACCCGCTTCATCACGGGAACGGTTAGTCCAGCCTTAATATAGGAAAATAATTTGCAAATGTTAGTTCATCATAGGAATGACATGCAAATAAAGTAAAAAGCAGTTAGTTGGGTTTTTTTTTGTTTTTTTTGTGCTGGTGAGAATGCGGCTAGCTATGTCCTAAGGACCGTAGGTCATTTTCATTGAATGACTCAAATAACATTCATATGAAAATTTATTTTGTTACTGTGATGAAAAATACTCTGGAAATTACAGCAAGGCTCTCAGCCCAGATGCTGTGTTAATGTTTTGCTACTTCTTTGTTCCTGTCATGCAGTCTCTCACGAATCCCCTGTATATACAGCAGCAGGATTAGGGGTTTTTGAGAAAAAACACACAGAAACACGCGCCACCTCTGCGTGTGCCGTAGAAACTTCACCCCAGTACCACCAGTGCCCTGTTCACCTGCGGGCAAGTTTACCAAGCAATGTATGTTAAATGTTTGCTTGGGGTGGGCAAGCAATACATTGGGTATACATTGGGGTGGGGGGCATAATTGGCAAGTCTGCATGTGCACATAGAAATGTCATTGCTGAGCACTGGGCCGGTATGACAAAGCCCACAAAGCAGGGCTTGCAGGTGGGAGTACAGATACGGGTCTGGTTTAATTTCACTCTGCAGCTCAGTGTCTTGAGTTCAAAGACCTTTAGTCGGACATTTTAATTACTTTGGAATTGGATCTAATTGATCTTGGCTTAGATGGACTTCTCTCACTTTCAGCATCGGGGCAGCGTTTCTCCCCGTGGAGATGAGCTCTGTGGTGAACTGCTGCACTCATCTTCCTCTCACTCTTCTTCCTCTGCTTGGGAAATGAAAACTGGGCTAAAAATGGAATAAAGGCAGATCCGGATTTTAATGTGCACAGATTCTGCGATCCTCCTGTTATCAAGAAACTGTAGGGTGCTTAATTAATATGAAGTAGGGCAATTTGTACTTGAAATAAAGGGACATCCAAACAGCTGTGCTAAGTTCCTCTGGGCGGAACCTCCATCCATGGTGTGATTGGTTAAGAAAGTCGCATCATATTATCACTTCAGATGACTGTTATCAATACAGTATTTGGAAAAAAAGAGAATGATTAATACTTTTGGCTATATCAGTATTTTGCAGAACATTCAAAATGATTTGAACATTCAAAATCATGTATAGTAGAGAATATTTGAATGGATGGTCGATGTGGGAAGCGTAAATGTCCTATACATAGCCTAATATTTTAGATTCTTCATAGCTTGTGACTAACCATGCTAAAATCTCTTTGGACTAAATCAAAACATTATAATATCCAAATAATAATAATATTTAATATTATTAATATTTTTTGTACTATATCCTGTAGTGCCAGTTGTGTCTGAACGGTACATTTTCATAAATTGCAATTCACAACTGATGTTTAATATTCTTGATGCTTTATAGTCCAGAGGAGAAAGTTAATTCCTTTGACGGCCCTATTAAGAACAAAATATCAAGAGCCTGTGTTGTAGCCATGTCGGAACGACATCGGCCTGTGTTTTAGTTATTTTGTTTTGAAAAAGTTTTACTAGATTTTGGGTCACCACATTGTTCTTACACCCCTGTGGAAAAATTCAGAGGTCATTTTATTTTTCGCGCCACCTAAGCTGCGTCTGTTGCAGAAGCGCTTTCCACCAGGACGGCCTTTCCCGGCACACTTTCATCCTACCCCTGTTGTCACCAGCCATGCTAAAAATTTTATCTGGCTGTTAGATAATGCTTCCCGCCGATGGTGAATTATTGAAAGCCTTGTTCTTGCGTGCAGGACAGGGTGTGTGTGTGTGTGTGTGTGTGTGTGTGTGTGTGTGTGTGTGTGTGTGTGTGTGTGTGTCTGTGTGTGTGTGTGTGTGTGTGTGTGTGTGTGTGTGTTTGTGTGTGTGTTTGTGTGTGTGTGTGTTTGTGTGTGTGTGTTTCTTTTCTTTACAAATTTTTATGGTGCATTGAACCAGGACATGCTAGTCGATATATATATATATTTTCTTACTACACTGAATGTAATAAAAGTTGCTTTTTATTTATATACGCTTTATTAGCCCCAAGCAAACCTATTAATAGAAAAAATGTCCATTACTTCAATGTTATATTAGTTATTTAAGTCAAGAAACACCGGTAGAAAAAAGTGTATGAAAAATGCTAATAGTTTCGCTAATTGTTCCCGAATGCTAATTGCTTCATAATCATTGCTTAATGATGGCTCCCGTTTTCTGTTATCACATAAGCTGTCAGTGATTTTTAGATTGTAATGACAACGACGATTATCGTTATTTCTTTGTTACTGAACTAGTTTGTGTTGGACTGTGAAACGAACAGACACAGCCCACGTTTACAGGGCGCCGCTCCGCAGTTCTGCGCTTCTCAGGGGTCCTACACGCATTCCAGTCCCCTCGCCAGCACTGTGGTGAAAGGAAGAGGTGAAGATGTGTCAGCCCTCATATATCTGACCCTACCGACTCTCTAGATACAACTTAGAAAAATTGTGAAAAAAACCCCCATAATCTTACACACATACACACATGATGTGTATGCATATGCAACAGAAAATGAATGTGTGAATGTGAGCGGAGACATTCGTTTTGGGTGGAGGTCACAGGGGTGGAGGTCACAGCTGTGGTGGTGTGGAGAGCTGAAAGTGTGATTTTTTGTTGGTGGTTTTGATTTTTGCTCCTTGACCATATCTGTGGAGATCTGTGGAGATCTGTGGAGATCTGTGGTGTGTTATGTGTTCTATACACTTCCCCAAAAGACTGATGGCAAACATTACTGCCTGTTCTGACGGTGGTAAACATAAGTGAGGTTGTCAAGCCAACCACACTTCCTTCTGGTGTCTGGTGGATTGAGAGGGAGTGAGTGAGACTTCCGGGGGGAAGGGAGAACGGAGAGAATGGGGAAGAGGCGGAGGAGAGAGTTCTCTCTCTCTTCTTTCAGTCTTTTTGGAGGGGAGAGGATAGTGATCATCTCAGTGCTCCTACATCTGCCGTGCGGAGTGTCAGCAGTGGCAGGAGAAGCACGTCACATCCGCATTTACACGCAGAGCTCGGAGGATGTGGAGGTCGTGCTTGTATTGAGACGGTCAGCTGTTTGGCACGTTCTGGTAGGTGTCAGAACGTGGCGTTTCTGCCCCTGACATGGCAGCGGAGTCCCGTAATCCCGTCGTCCTGCCGTCCCGCCGTCTCAACACAGTGGCCCGGAGGACCTGTCTTTCCTCGTCCAGCTTGTGTGCATATGGTGCTGGAAATGCTACAAGAACACACAAATCATAAATTGTGTAAACAGGGACAATAGCAGTAATCTGGAGCTCCACATGCTAATGTGTCCGTGAGGGTGTGAGCTCACAGCAGTGGTTCATTCCTGCAGAGCAGTGTTAGGAAGTCACTTGCTGCTACCAGCCTGGTAATAAGAACATTGTGTTTTGCAAGCCATTGACACATCAACGACAAACCTATGCGTCGTCTTCAGACTATTCTGAGTTAGGATTAGTGCTGGGATTGTAATTTGGCTAACACAATGTTGATGTTATTAATACTTTGCATTCACGTGTGTGGCCTCTGCGTTAGATAAGGCACTGATGACTGGGATGGTTGAGTACAGAAGACCTACTACGTGGAATGCTAGACAAAATACTGTGTGCCTTTTACAAAAAAACATACTGTATTCTCATAAAGAGACTGGCAGATCTCCAGGACGCAATGCCGCTTGTGTCTGCCAGCATGTTGAAATGTATTCTATTAAAAATGTATCGCACATCTGACTTTACTGGTACAACTTAATGATGTTAATGTACGACATTCTGTCAGCCACACTTTGGAACTCACTTCTACGCGTCGTGTTATTTTTTCGCTGTATGGACACGCTTAAACTATTTTTTAATTCCAAAGTGTTGAAAATGTTTTGTTGTTTAAGTGTGTTGAGTGCATTACGCGTCTCCAGCGTGGACATTACTGGTGTGTATCGCCATTGGCGTTGTGCCAGGCGACAGTTTGTACCGATAAGACATCCTCTCGTGTACCGTTACATACTTATGTTAACCTGCATTGGTTAGGCTGCTATGACCCTCAGCATCAAATAAAGTGTCAGAAACTCCATTATCAGAGCAAAAGAGGAGCATCTTTGTCAGTAAATGAATGTGACCATTTTACTCCATTCTTTATCAAATGCTGTGATTATATCCCAGAATATATTAAATCCTCATTAAGATCCGGTAACCTTTACACATCAGATCAGCACAAGGGCTACAGGAGACGATGGCCACGGCCGACTCTGGTGGACGATTCTGGATCATCCGTTGTCATTAGTGTAAGCACTGTTAACAGGTAGTAATGAGAACGAGGTGATAACGTAAATGACAGCTCGGCCAGTGCCGGGGGAGCCGTGCGGCTAGTCTGATGGCTGTTTAACCAGCCTTTAGAGGAAAGAACAGTGGCAACTCGTTTCAAATATGCAGAGATGTTTCCGCGCATGCGAGCGCGAAGCAGAGGGTCTGGCCTCGGAACACGTTTGCATCGGAGTCCCTCGGAACGCTGGCCACGCGATTGGCTTTTGAGGCGAGGCACCGCTACGGAGAGACGTCTTTCTACTCTGTACCTGCTGCTCAGGGACTCCTGGCAGCGTTGCGCTGCGTTAAACCCCCCCACCCCCCCACGCCTGTCTCCCCTCTCGACGCCCCACCATGACAAGTTTTCTGCAACATCGGCGAAGCCAAAAAAAATGACATTGTACCCTTGAGGGGGAGGTGCCGTCTGCCACAGCCCTGTCAGACACTGTCAGGACAAAGCACGATGCCTGCGGAAGGTGCCCGGCGAGGACGGCGGGTGTATCCACGGCGATGAGCTCCACGCCCTCCTCAGCCTCCCCACCGCTGTTGTGCTCCAGATAATCAACCCCTGCGCTTTACTGACAGCACATCCTGCTCTTGAAATTGGTGGCGCCGGGATTCCTCGCGCATTCCAACTTTGGCTCTCGTCGCTGTGGCCGGATTCTCGGCGCTCCGACCTGCTCAGCGGCCGTATCGGCCGGGCGCCTCTTGGGTGCGGTTCAGGACGGGTCCGGGTGGTGTTGTAATCTCCGGGAGGCTGGAGATTAGCAGTGGGGAATACACACATGGCCCGTGTGTCGTCTCACGCCAAGCTTACGGCGTGTCGCAGCCCTGAGTTTTGTTTTTTGTCCTGCCCTCATTTGATATGCATGTATGTATGCATTCTTTATTCTCCTCATTCCAGGCACTGACAACTGAAAATAAATTAACATTCCAGCTCTTTATGTTTTCCTTCTTTAAGCCGGTGGAGAATACTCAGGGGCGAACCCTCAGAGGTCAAGCGATACTCACAAGCTGTCAATCTGCCCCGCCGAGCCCCCTGCCCCCTTCTTTCTGCCCCGCTCCATTCTTTTCTCCCCTTGTTTTTTTCCCCCCTCCTATTCATCTGGTTCCTCTCCATCTCAGAAAGTGAAACTCCTTCTTCTCTGGCCAGGCTTGGCCCCGTGGCCTGCTGGGAAAGGCGGAGGCTGTGGGCTCTGGGAAAGGCCTCTCCTCCCGTCCCAAACACGCCCTTGTGTCCTGCCAGGAATACCGGACTTCTTTCTCCGCCAAGCCGTCATTTTTACTTTTATTATATCTTAATTGCCAGCATTTTTGCCTGAGCTTAATGTACATATATGTTGGTCTTTCTGCTGCTCTTTTGATAACGTGAGATTTTTTTGTCCCCTCCCCTGTGGATTCATTATTTCTATTCAAGCAGTCATGACTATTTTATCACGTTCTTTTTCAGGACAAAAATATATACATATATAGGTCGTAATAGGTCATTACAGCTCGCGTTCTGACAAATGACTGGCCCATGGAAAAAAGGAAAAATGAGACCAGGAGAAAAGCACCTAGACGGAGGTTGAGTGGAGTGTTAGCCTGCCATGCCAAACGTCCAACCTGACACCTGCAAATGCTAATGGCCTTTTAACTGCTTTAACGATCCGTCACAATTAACATGTAAAGTAGCTTGAAAACTTTAAAAAAAAAAAAAAAAAGTTGCTAAGCTTTTGGCTGAGTGGTGTGTAGAGGAACAAGTGTCTATCACCAGAGTAAACGTGACTGATAAAGTCGCTCTCATTAGGCTCTTTAAATGATTTCACGCGCATGGAGAATTGACATCTCCCCTTTTCTCCCATCCGCGCGGAATTATGATGCGTCCATCAGGAACGCCGCAAAGCCTCTTAATGCTAAGTAGCTAATCCTTTTATTTCAAGTCGGACCGAATCCAGTCCAAAATCTGCCAAACAAAATGGTGTGTTTGGGGACGATGCTGTTTGGCTTCTGTGCTTAAGCTCGCCGACACGGAGTCAGCGTGTTCCTCAGCGGGGGGGGGGGTGGGTGGGGGTTTGGAGCCAGCTGGGGCATTTCTTCAGGGCTCCAGCGAGGAGTAGATCTGCTACGGGCTGAAGCTCTGCGCCTCCATCATCATCACCCCCCTCTCTCACACACACACACATGCATGCACTTACACACACACACAAATGCATGCACTTACACACACACAAACGCACACACACAAAGACACACTTTCTTTCTCACACACATACAGTCTCTCACACACACACACTCCCATCACTGGAGGAGTGCTGTGTTCTGACTCTCAGCTGGTGTGGGGGTGGGAAGGGGATTTTCCCTGAGTTTCCGTGTTCTGATGCCGTCTGCACAGTCCTCCCAGCTCGAGGAATTCTGACTGCCAACTCTATTTCTCCCTCCTCCCAGGAGAAGTGAGATGGTTTAAGCTGTAGGTAGTTATTACCCCTGAAGATATGGGACCTGCGCCTGTCTTGGAGCGCTTTGTTTGCGCTGCGCACTCGTCAAACTCAGCGTGAGGAAGCAACGAATATGGACGGTCGTTTATTTCTCATTTCTCTAATAGCAGAGCCGTCTCTGATGAGGCCTGCTTTAATCGACCCGCTTCTGTACTGCATACTCAAAGATCTTGAAGAATCTCCACCACAGGAAGCAGGGTAGGAGCACCTTCCCCTTCCCCCGGTTAATTTACCTTACCTGCCGAAACAGTGCTTGAAAGGCTTAACAGGGGTTTTATCAGCGAATAGAGAGAATGTTTGTCTAAGGTTACATTAGGAGCAATTTGAAGAACTAAAATGTTGGCTGTGCTGGTATGAGATTTTGTGTCTGTCTTTGCTAAATGAAAGACTGTTTTGATTGAAGATTGTGTGCTAAATAGGTTTATCAGAACAATTCAGTTTCGCCATTGGCCCATTTGCTCAGGTTTGTCACCCATGATGAATAGGGCGTAAGCGTTCGTAAAACGTCTATTTAAAAAGGACTAGATGAGCTTTAGTGACAGGTGGTAGTTAATGGTGATTTGCGTTTTACAATAATTGTAGAAAGATTAATAAATGAGATATAAATATAAAATATTAAGTCTACATCCTCCAGAGGCTAGAACGGGCGGGCTTGTTTCCTTTCATCAAGACACTGTCAGAGCCTTCACGGGCTTAATCTAATCTGTTAGCTCTGTCACGGACTGTACAGAGCATAAATATTTAGGCCCATATGTCAAGGAAACGTGTCCACCGAGCTTCAACAAGTATTTAAAAGACAAACAATCTCAGGCGACTTTTTGGAGGTTTCTGATACTGGACTCCGGTTCTTCCGCGTCTTCTTCTTCAGCCGTTCAGCTCGGCTGTGCAGAGTTGTGGCCAGGGCTGACATCTCACAAGTCTCGTCTGGCTTCGTTCTAAATGTTCAAAACCTCAGGGAACAAAAGGAGGTTCCTCCACCCAGCCAGGACGGTTGAGGCGCTGCTCTGCCGGACGGTAACAGTGGAGTTCCTTTGCCTTTCGTTCCTCCCCGTGTGCGTGGATGTGATGTGGGCGGAGGGCACGTTTCGCATGGCGAGCTCCTTCCACACTAATCAGGAGGGTAAACGAGGAGGCAGCTGAGAGGAGGAGAAGGTAGGAGGGCTGGTGTGGGTACTTAATGACTCACTCACACTTCGAGGTGTGAATTTCAGAGGGTGCGCGTCGGACGCTCCGGGGTCTCCTGCCTACCTGCGCACGCATTAACGTGCAGGAGAGGATGGAGGAAAGAGAATTGGAAGGGATGTGGTTGGTGGTCTAGGATGAGATGAAAAAATAATTTGGTTTGTGGGTGGGTGCTTATATATAAATATACATATATATTCTTAAATATACAAACACACACACAAATACATACGTGTGTGTGTGTGTGTGTGTGTGCGTGTCACACGCATGTGCATGAACTTGTGCGTGTCGGGGACTATAAATGCATGGGGCAAGCAAGGCCGACACGCCATCCATCTTCAGTGTTTGACATATGTTATAACGAGGCTTCTCTTCCCCTGGGTCTCGGACTGTAACCTTTGCCAACGCAGACAAAGCAGTGTGGGTAGGTTTGAGCCTTCCCTCGAGATAAGGGATGAGAAGAGAGGGGAAAAAAATAGAACAAAAAAACAAAAAGAGAAATGTTTACGCAGCCTTTTCATGTTGTCAGACGGAGGACCTGCGTCCACCCGGTTGTGTCATCAGCAGCAACCATTTCTGATGTCAGATACACAGCAACAGTCATCCCAGCAGCGCCTTGGCATGCCACCTAATTAGCTTGGCAACACAGAGGGAGACGCTCAGTTTACCACAGGTGAACCCGACGTACTCAGAAGTACTCGGGTTTGACAATTTGGCTTGGCAAGCGGCGAGAGACGGCTTAGCAGAGACGGGCGCGCGCGCCAGCCGAGCGCCGACGAGCGGAGAAGTGTGGGCTGCGTTGGCAGAGGAGCAAGACGTCCAAGGTGGCGTTTCTGTGGAGAAAAAAATATATCATCGCATGAAAGCGCTTTAGATGGAGGTCTGGTGGGCATTTTGGACTGGGGAGGAAACCTCGGCGTCGCTCCACAGGGCCGGCTGGCTCGGCGATACCTTCGGCAGGGGTCAGGGGCCGCCCGCAATCCCGCTTCAAACATCCAGAGGGAGATTAACCTCAGAAAATAACGCAGGCAGGAACGTGGCACCTGCAGGACGCCGGGGGAGACTGACTGCTCGGAAGGGTTTCTCTACGTAGCACGTTTTCTTTGTTCGGGTCTGAGAGACGTTCCGGCACGGTCGCTCCAGAGGACAGGCCGTCGCCGTGGCTCACAGGCAGAACTTCAGAGACGGAAAGGTTTTAGGAGAACCAACTGCAAATGACTTCTCAGAACGAGTGCTGGAGTCACACGTTCATGTGTTATCGCAGTAGACATATATCTGAAAAGCTCTTTTTACCATTAACAAAGACATTTTTGTTTGTGAGTCACGCCTGCCCGGCTCAGTCGCTTTCAGATGATTGGTATCACAGTTTAGAGAGCTTTTCTTTTACACTTTTTACAAAAATGTTGTTCTCTGTCCATTTGCATCTAGATTCTTTTCTACCAAAGCCAGTGGTTATACCCTGTAATTTTTTTGTGAAGATTTTCAGTGTAGTATTTTAAATGGGGGCTGAATAGTTTAATTTGACTCTTTGCAAAACACAGATGTTGCTCTTCAACTTCTTTTGTGTTACTCTGGAGTATTAAAAGCCATTAGAAAAGTGGCCCATCAGATAGCAAACCATTACAGTCGCCCATTTTGGCTAAATTGCCTGTTTGCTTTGACTTCACAGACAGTTATGTCTCATTCCCTGATCTGAGCAGATACACTTCACCCAGCTGTTATCAGTGTGAAGGGTTCCAACCAAGTGTACCTCATTCATGTTTTATAGTGTCACCGTAAATACAGTCGTAATTATGATGTATCGATGCTGTGGCCGCACTGGGCGACTGTGTGGTTCAAACGCAGGATAGAGCTTGCAGCTGGCGCGAGACCGGGGTCCCCGATTCCCACGTTACCGATCGCTGACCTCTTTCCCTCTTGCAGATGGAAGATGAGCGGTGAAGACCCTCGGCGGAACACTGAGCGTTGACCCTCGCTACGCCCCGGATACGTGGTCGCCACGCCCCCCCCCCTCGGCCTTGTCCAAACCCCTGTCGCTGTCCCGTATCAGGAGGCTGTGCTCGAAGAACAAAATGGCTCCTCCGGCGTGCGGACGTCTGCTGCTCTATGGTCTCCTCATCTCCGTGGCCTTTTACCAGTGCTCTGAAGGTAAGGTCACCTCTGCTCCTCTAGGGTTCCTCTCCCTGCTGCATATACACACTCTCACCTTAATGGCTTCTGAGCTTGGGGGCTTTAGGGTCCTCCTCCTATGACGTGACCTTTGCCATGAACACGTCGCGGCACGTCAAACGGGAGCAGCCGTACTAAATCGAAGCCTCTCGTCTGCAAACTGTACAGTGCGCCTCAGTGGCGTTCAGAGGATTAGTGATGTTTTTTTCACTTCCTTTTGCATGTTGTCCTGAAGGGTTTGTAATCATACACTTTCCATGAGGACTAATCCAGTTAAATCGTGCGGATTAACTAATAGGAACAGGCGGTAGGTTAGATGAAGATGAGTTTGTAATTCTTTTTCCCATAAAACTTTGCACCTGGCTGTATGAAATATCTTACTTGGCTGAGTGCCAGTGATGAATTCAGGAGGTGAAACGAATGTTTGTAATAATCTCCTCAGAAAACTGTTACTGCTCCTTTTGTCCATGACTCTTTAGCTGTGATTACCATGTTTGGTTTCATTTATAAATGTAGTGACAAAATGTGCTGCCTTTTCATAGACACACACACACACACACACACACACACACACACACACACACCATCACAAACTACTTACACTAACTTGTTTGCGGAATGATATTTTTTCACATTCCCTGTCTGTGTTTTTTTAGAACAGAGTTGATTTAATCACATACTTGTGTGCCAAACATTGATTACTGCAAAACCCAAGAAAGGGAACGAGAGGGAAAAGGAGGTAGAGAAAAGGAGGGAGAGAAAGGGAGGGAGAGAAAGGGAGGGAGAGAAAGGGAGGGAGGCTTTCTTTATAGATCTGCTCCTTCTTTCTCATTGTTGTACACTGTTGTGGTTTCGTGTTGTAGCGGGAGGTTACCATGGCCGTGGAAAACGCTTGTGTTTGGTTCAGAACAGCTGGCTGGCTTTCTGTCATATATAAGTTTAGGAGAACCCTTCACTGCTGGCGAGGGCTGTATAATTGGGCCACATACATGTTTTTTTTTGTTGTTTGAGGTACTTTCTTTGGTATGCAGGAAGTTCAGGTCTTTGGTTTCACTCGACATGAAGGCTTCTAGCTCCATGAGTGATTGTTCGCCCATCCATCAGTAGTGGAATGTGTGTGGGTTTCTCTGAAAACAATGTCTTATCCATCCACAAGCCATTTACCTTCTTCCAACCCCCTCGTAAGACTTGCTTTTTTTTTTCAGGAATAAACCACATTTCTTTGGGGGTCCTCACAAAAGGGCCTCTCAGGAGCTCACCCTCATTCTGAGGCTGATGACAGTCTTTGTAATCGACCACACAAAAACACTCTGCACGCGCTTTGGAAATTCAAACGAAACTCCAAAAGTTCTCCATTTTTGTACCTTGGTATGTTCTCCTAGTCAGAGAGCAATCGTTAGCATCAGAGGTGATGCGTGTCAGTAGGAGACCAGCTCTAAACGGGCTTTAATGCCGTCATCACCGTGGGCTGCGGTTCCTTGTCAGATCTCCGCGGTGCGTCCCGTGCAAACGCGCTTTCCCTTACCTGAACGCTAACAGCTGTGGCTCCTTTGTGGTTTGATGTGAAAATATGTAAACACAGGCTGCTGTCTGCCACGATCACAACAGCGCTGCTTTGGAGAGGGTTTAATAATGAGAACGTGAGACAGTGGCGTTGCCCGTCTGCCCCCCCCACCACCCCACCACCCCCCGTCCCTGCGGTTCTAATGCTGCCCTAATCCCCATCACACATATCTGGATCTTTTGTCGTCCTGTCCCACAGGCAGGAAGACTAAAGAATGCCCTAAAGGACTGTGTGGGGGGGGGGGGGGGGTCACCATTCCTAGGGGTGGGTGGGCTGATTCCTGGCTGCACAGACGTACGTCACAATGAGACAAAGACGCATCCACAGAGGTGTGACGGGTCCAGGCTGGACACCTGCCGCCCCGCCGTAAATTCGCCTAATTGCGACGTGTCGGCGGGAGGCGTGAGGCGCGGGGTCGGGCCACGTGCGGCGTTCCAGCGCGTTAACGCCGCAGACGGCACCGAGCCAACGGGGCGGGCGGCGACGCCAGACGTGGCCGCCGATGAAACGACCCGCGTCAGCTCAGCGTCGGGACAAATCCGCAGGCGGAGCGCCGAGTCGCCGTCTTGTGTGTTTTTAAAACAGTTTGGCTCTCCGACAAGAGGCGGCGAGACGCGCTGTCAGCTTGGGCGCTGCTTGTTCGCCAAAGGTGTTTAAGTGGCGGGGAGGCTGGAAACGTTAATGCATTGTGTAAATGAAGCAGCTTCTGTGTTAAATCACGGAAGTGCAATTGGGTAGAACACGTCTCCTCCGACACCGAGGTGTTTCCTGGCTGCTGTGGGAACACTGAAGCCCCCCCTCTTTTTGTTGTTGTTAATCAGCTGCACTCAGCCACACTGAAAATCCCATTAAAGGCTGCGGTGTTTAATTGGAGAGGGTCCACGCTGTGGAGCCCAGAATGACGAGGTACAGCCGCAGTCACAGAGGCCTAAATCCTATCAAGCGCGCGCCCAGGAGCCGACGACTGCACGCGTTGTTAGTCACGGCCAGTGGAGCAGCTTCCTGGAATCACATCAGATAAACTTTGTGAACTTTGGGTTGCGCACACGGCGGAATAAATAATGTCACGACCCCGCGCAGCTCCGTTGCAGGGTCCCGCAATGCTGAGTCGGCGGAGTAACCCCTGCCGTGTCCTGTCTGCCGCGGTTGTGCCACCGAGCGGGACACGGGCCCGACGCTCCAGGCTGCCACAGGGCACGGCTTCAAAGCTGTCCCGCTGTTATTAAATAAAGATTTCCGATTGGTGCGCTGAGGAGAGCGGGACTGTAAATCCTGCCGCTGCGGGACAGTCCCCGAGCGGCTCCTCCCTGACCGTGGCTCACGGCTCGCTGGAGCTCACCTGTCAGCTGACCACATCGAGAAGAAACAGAGAGTCAGACGGTCATTAGGCGTAGCCAGACATCTGTGCGCCGCCATAAACGCTCAGTCTGCCTTCACGCCTTCACGCTCAGTTTGTCTTTGTTTTGATTGCGCTTTTTTTTTTTTTTGAGGGCAGCCATAGTGAATTATCTCCGCGCTCCCGCCGGAGTGTCGCGGCCACGGGACGCTCCGGCGAGTCCCGCACAAACATGCAGGAACGATGATTTATCCGTCCCCACACACCTCGCTAGCCTGCTGCACATCTGAACCCTCGACTCGGGACCGGCCCCATCTGGCCGTGACAAAGATGTTAGCGGTGACTGGTCTGTCGTGTCGCCAGCGAGAGTTTGACCAGCACCTCTTGACGTTGAGTTCATAATGAGACATGGAACATCTTGACGTTGAGTTCATAATGAGACATGGAACATCTTGACGTTGAGCTCATAATGAGACATGGAACATGTGAGCTCCCCTGCCCCCCCACTGCTCTCCAAAGACCTCCAGATCCCCACACTCCTATCTGATCTTCTTGTTGACATTAAACAGAGAGATTATCTGCTCTTCCATCTGAAAATAAAGGAGATCTCTTCAGACTAAAAGATCCTGATTAAATCTCAGTTCCAGTTAAAGGCTGCACATTTCTGGGGTGCTTTTTTCTAATTCCACCCCCCCCCCCAAAAAAAAGAATTAAATAAATAAAGAACAAGACCAAACTGTCATATATTACTGTGGCTAATGAAGCAAGAAGGCCCAGATTTGAAACCCGTAATTTTCCAGCACACACACGCATTTAAAACTGCATTTATGGTATAAGCACATGTGCACTGTAAAGAAATGGCTTTAGGAAATAAGTCAGCTAAGTGCACCAGTGATGCGCATTTGGACACAGCCACAGAAAGTGATCCTCAGAAGTCACTCAAGCGGATCCTCTTTGCTTGCCAGATATGGTCTTCTCTGTAATAAAGGTTTTTGTAACTCACAATAAAGTCCTTAAAACAACAACATTAAAAAAAAAACAGGTCTTTCTGACTGAAAGCGAGAGTGAGATTTTTAAACAATGCCCACTAAGGACGCCACCACCTCCCCCCCCCCGATTCCTCCCCCATTTTGGAAAAATACTGGAATGCAATATCACCCTGTATGTGGTGAAGTGCAGATCTGGGGCAGGATGAGTGTGCGTGAGCTGCAAACGCCGTGCTTCCTCCCAGAAGCTCCTGGCTCTCTGCCACAGCTCCCTGCCTCAAAGCAGCTTTATTGTCTATTTACATCTGATTGTAAAACGGCCCCAGTCTCTACGCCCAGGTGATGAACAGGCACCTCATCTAATGGCCTGGGAACCGGAGCTCCTGGCGGTTTGATTTCGGGGACTTAGACCCGTCTTAAATCTTAACCTTGCTGACAGCATCATGGCCTTGCGGACCGTTCTCACCCTCTGGTGTCCAGGCAATGTGCTTGCAGATTACCACCTACTTAAGCGTTCCCCAGGAGCCGAGGGCCCCTTCTGGACACGTTACGGCCCATCAGGGCCCTCGATCTCTTTACTTTGCCTCTGTCTGCTGCGGACGTGGAGATAAAGGGCAGATAAAGAAGGGAGAAGCAGGCGGGTATGAAAGAACACTTTCCCCTAATGTAAGCTCCCGGAGTCGGTTTCATTCACCACACGGTCGGCTTCTCCGACAGCTGTTATGACAAAGCAGCATTTTTAATCTACAGGAGAAGCTTTTAACTTTAATCAAATTGTCGGGATCGACTTGCAACAATGGAAAATTACTCTGTGCTTGTAAACCAATATTTACTCGAGACTTTCTGGAGATGAGGAACTGGGATCAGGAAAACATCTACCCTGGTTCCATTCATTGTAGAAATGCAGGTGTTATTAGGATGTCATTATACAGACTGTATGCTAGAAGGCCAAAGCGTGTGTGTGGAACTGGAGGACAATGAAATGCTGTAAATCTGTGGTAATAAGCAGAATGTAATGGTCAAGGCAGGTTTGGCAGACTGTTAACAGCAATACACACACACACACACACACACACACACACACACACACAGCAGTAAAGTTAAAAAGCATGTTAGCCTATTGCCTTCCTTATTCAAAATGACATAACTGCTCGGAATTTTAATTTGTGCACGGCCTTTTAAGAGATACGCCCTTCTTAGACCAATAATGATACTCATTTATGAAGCAACTCTTTTTAGCCATTCAAAAGCCGTCCAATGACTTGGGTTAAAGTATGAAATATGTTCACAAGTCTCTTTGGCGCGGAGCTCTCCGAAACGGCTGCGTGTGGCGACAGCGTTGGTAGCGTAATGAGAGTGGTATGCTAATAGCAGCAGAGAGCAGGTGTCAAGGCTGGGTCAGCGCCGGAGGAGCGCACGGCACCGCTCCATACCGGCGCTCCAGAACCCCGCGTGGGCCGCGGCCAAGCAGAGCTGCGTTTCTGCCCTTTTCTCCCTGAGTGAGGGCAGAATAAAGGCTACCAGGACGAAGGGTCACCTGTGAACAAGAGTCAGCCGGGCTGATTTTCACATAGAAAGAGGCCCAGATAATCCCCCCCCCCTTCCCCTCCCTAGGTAGACAGACACACACATCAACACACACACACACGCACACGCACACACTGCGGCTCAGGAAATTCAATGAATGCTTTTTGAAACAGGGAGGGAGTGAAGGCAAGGTGAAAAATATGCTGAATAAAAGCACACAAAGGCTTTTCTTGTTTGCTTTTCCCCATCTCCAGTGACCCCTGCGTGTAGCGTGTTCTCCTGGTGAGTGCACGGGGCAGGAAGGCTTGGGTGGGGGTGCAGAGGAATGGCCCGGGGGCCTGTGAGGGAAGGGAGGGTGGGGCTGGATGTGAGGCTGGGGTTGTTGAAGGTGGACGTGAGGCTAGGGGTGTTTCGGCGGGACAGGCAGGCTGGGGTGGCGTCCGTCAGCACAGTCTCCCGATGTGTGTGTGTGTGTGTGTGTGTGTGTGTGTGTGTGTGTGTGTGTGTGTGTGTGTGTGTGTGTGTGTGTGTGTGTGTGTGTGTGTGTGTTGTGTGTGTGTGTCTGTGTGTGTGTGTGTGTGTGTGTGTGTGTGTGTGTGTGTGTGTGGGGGGGGTACTCGTCCTCTCCCCGTCCGCGTCCATTACGGCCTTCACACCTCAGGGTTGTAACTCGTGCCGGTTAACGTGTCGTGGGATGATGAGAGCCGTTGCGGGCACGCCGACCTCTTTCAGACGCGAGACTGCTGCCCGGACAGTGTGTGATCAACATCGTTAACGACGGCGGCGGCGTAGG
Source organism: Brachyhypopomus occidentalis (assembly GCA_020368025.1). Classification (NCBI taxonomy): domain Eukaryota; kingdom Metazoa; phylum Chordata; class Actinopteri; order Gymnotiformes; family Hypopomidae; genus Brachyhypopomus; species Brachyhypopomus occidentalis. The sequence continues at coordinate 1,631,323 of JAGXOD010000078.1, forward strand.
CCGCACACACACCTCAGCTCCCGTCTGCGTTTAACGTTGTGGGTTCGATACGATTTCGACACTACGGAAATCAAGGAAAGAAGTGCACTCGTTTTTTATACTGCGTTTATACACGACAGACCGGCCGCACGACCCGAGACAATAGACTACACACTCCTTAATCGTTTTTACTTTTAATAATGACTTCCATCCGGATGTACTGTATAACTATGTGAGCATTAGGGTGTCCCTCTTTGGACGCCTAGGGCTGTGATGTTGGGAACTCCTCAAGTCTTCGCGCTAAGTGTCTGATGCATATATAGCACAAAGTGAGGAGGTTGAGGCATATGTTTGCGTTTAATTGAATTTCTGCAGCTCCACAGGGGTTGTTCTCCTCCACAGCTGTGCTACCTTCTCTGAGGTGTTAATTGAAATATGTGTTGCACAGGCAGACTGGAGACACTCTCCAGTTAAAATGATCTCATTTGATCTCATTAACTCTAACTGTCTCCTAATGGGGTTCATTCATTATTAGCAAAATTTGCTTTTTAGGACGAAGCGTCTAAGTGCCAGGTTTTTGCTACAGCTCCGTGTCCAGACGTTGCTGAGCCGGGGAGACATCTGGGGAGCTCTCAAGACATCTTAAGACCCTTTTTTTCTTTTTCTTAAATAAGATATCAAATGTATTGTTAATCTCAATGGCTTTTTTATGGCCTGTAACTGTATTAACAGATGATAATCTCGTCCTGTGCCACGGTGTGGGAGCGTCAGCATTTCTGTAGGTCACGGGGCTTTTGTGGCGCTGAGCCGACTGCGTCTGCCATTTCGCTGCACTCCGTCCTCGCCGCCGCCTGCGGGATTTATTCTTTCTGAGCCTCCTTGACCACATGGATTACGCATCTATTAAGCTGTCACAGTTATGAAGGAAATTCAAGTGATATGCAAAAATACAGCAGCACCTTATATAACATGAGTCTCACTGTGACTGAGGATAGATGTATGAATATGAATTTAGAAGAAATAACCCACTCACTGAAAATAACTATTCTAAAACACAGTGAGCTGGAAAGCTGTATTTCTACGCTTGAAGAACTGATATAAAAAAATTATTACAGACATATATCATATATAGCCTATACAGATATGTTAAAAGACATCGGTAGGCATATATAGATTTCATAATAGACATATTCCAAAGCTATTTTTGCTTTGAGTACTGAACCTTTATACCTCTGTCACGCAGAGAGACACAGTGAGGCTTCGCCATCTCATTTCCTGGGACATTTCTAATGATTGTAAATTCTATGGGGTTTTGTGAAAAGCCGTAATATGGATTACCTTTGTAATCCTCTGAGGATTATGAGTGTATGCTTCATTACGATTTATCCTCCGCTCGGAAGCCGGCTCTCGAGCGGAGTTTTGAGGTGACGTCGGAGTTCGGAGGTCAGCGGCGGTGAGGAAAGGTTAAGGGTCATGTATCCTATTAATAGAGAAATGAGCAGCAAATTGCAGAAAGGCACCACTCTGACATAAGGGACGCGGAGGGTCCTGATTGATTTTTCGGCAGCCGGTTTGGGCCAGCGCCTAAACATATGGGCTGGATGACCTTTGACATGCTCGATGTTGTTGGACTCGGTTCTAGATGACAGCAATTTAAAGTGGGAAGTTTATTTTCAGAATAAATAAGCTTGTTGAATAGCAAATTATCACCATGTCCTAGTTGGTGTTTTCCCCCCTGTGGTTTTGGGATTTGTGTACCACCAAAACGACCTCCCCTCCTCCCCCAGTGGCGACACCGGGGCGCACAGAGCGCTCGGACGCGTACATCATCACTGTCGTAAAAACGCTGGAGTGTGGCGGCGAGTCAGCCGTGACCGCGCGGAGGCCGCCTTCCGTCGGGAGGAGCGCGTGCACCTCCAAACGAGGGAGGAGGTGGGTTGACTACGAGCGCCCTGTTGCTGGGCCTCTCGCCCCTTTACATGGGAACCTGAGGGTGGAGGTGGTGGAGGTGGGCGTGGTGGAATCCAGCAGCCTGGATGGAGCAGTGGCAGGACCTACACCCATGGAGGCAGCCTCACTCCAACAATCTCCTCCGTCACGCGTGGTTTGAAACAGAAGAGCGGTGGGGGGAGGGGTGGGGGGGGGGGGTAGGGTCTACGAACACCCACTTACCATTCTGGAGACACGAATCAACACGCCCAGCATGAAGCGGCCGGCGGGAGGCCGCGCGTGCAGGAACGCGTAAGCCCGCGCGAGGACCGAACCTTCCTCGCGAATACAAATCGACGGCGGTGGCAACCCGAGACGGGGGCCGGCGGCCGGCTGCACGCAGACCCGGCTGGAGCGCGATCGGGTCCCGGGAAAACGGACTCCCGCCGCAGATGGGCCAGCCGCGTTTCTCTCCAGCGCTATTTCCGAACGCATATATCGGAATTTCAGAGTTCTCAATAGCACCTCGCCGGGAAGGCTGGTTTTAGCCTTCGGGGTTAGTCATCTCATCCCTCCGCTTCCTCCAGGAGCTGCTCACCGCAAGCGAGTGCGGGGAGGGACGGTGTTATCCGAGACGCCGGTGCAGTGGACCTGAGCCTCCAGCACAGCTGTGGTCACACACTCCAGTATCATGCCTCTCTTCTGCTGACGAGCGCCTTCTCAAATCCCGTCCGTTCGCCTTTCCTGCGTGATAGCAGCTCACCCTAATAGCACGGATTTTACGCCACATCTTGTTAGCGAGACAGTTGTTTCAGACTGAATTTGTTTTGGGCCATATACTTATCAAAAGTGCACAGTTGGCATCAGAACTTTTAAATAGTTTTTTGTCCTTGCATGGATTCCAGATATGTTTAATATTTGATTGGTGTCAGAGGGATTTAGCTCTTTGCTTTGTGAAGTGTTTTTGTTGATGAGAGGGCTCACAACACACAACACACGCATTCTTCTTCTTTAATGATTCGTTATTTGCGGTGTGGAAAGAAAACGGCGTGAAGTCGAGGGCTGCAGACGACGCACAGCGTGGCCGCGCCGCGTTCCCCAGGAGGAGCGGCTCAACGTCCCCCTGATTTCATCCCCTTCTCTGAAATGCCTTGGAAAACCTCGACTTCGTCTCTGGGTGCTTTACAGTAGCGTAAGCTCGGCTTTGTAGGGACACGCCATTACGCAGGAGTAAACACAGTGGGGACGGCTCTTAACTCTTGGAGTCCCCCTTTCTTCTTAAGATGTTCCCAGCTGGTAATATCAGGAATGAAATGACAAAAAAGACAAATGGAGAGGAGGAGCCCCTGCCGAGGCCGTGGTGGGCCTCACGTCCTCCTTTGAAGGAGAAAGTCTGACCCCCTCCCCACCCTCTCCTCCCCTCTCCGCCTCCCCTCTCCTCCTCCCACTTTTCATCCTTTTCCCTGAGAAACATCTCCAACAGGGCCCCAAGCAAAGGACAATGGAGAAGGACCCGGGGAGGGGCAGGGTTGGGTTGAGGGGGGGCGGGGCTGGGTTGGGGGGCCAGAGGCGGCAGCCTTGCAATTTGCATGCAGCTGTTTGCCGTTTCCACGGCCACAGTGGCCAATCAAAGGATCATTAATGGAGGATGACGAGCGTTAGCCGGAGCCCAGAGCCCCTGTTCACGTCGGCCCTCGTGCCAGCTCCGTTAGACCAAGAGGAACAGCTCCACCAGCCCAGCAGGAACAGCTCCGCCAGCCCAGGAGGAACAGCTCCGTTAGACCAAGAGGAACAGCTCCACCAGCCCAGCAGGAACAGCTCCGCCAGCCCAGGAGGAACAGCTCCGTTAGACCAAGAGGAACAGCTCCACCAGCCCAGCAGGAACAGCTCCGCCAGCCCAGGAGGAACAGCTCCGCTAGACCAGGAGGAACAGCTCCACCAGCCCAGCAGGAACAGCTCCACCAGACCAGCAGGAACAGCTCCACCAGACCAGCAGGAACAGCTCCGGCTTTTCCCAGGAGGAGGATCTCCAACTTTCCCCCGAACTGCCGTATTGTGCCTCTCCAGCGTTCCATAATTGGGCCGTGCGGGTGGGGGCAGCGGCGTGGGTGGGGGTGCGGAGGGGGCGTCACGCAACCGAGAACAAAGCGGTGGAGCAGCACAACGATGCGTGCCGCGGCCGTCCGAGAGCTCGTTAGCAGCCATGTGAGAGTTCGTTAGTGCTGATGCGAGAGTTCGTTAGTGTCGACAGGAGCTCGTTACTGATCACTGCCTCTGATGATCCCAATGTTAGTGCGAGCGCTGCGACGTTCTGCCAGACGTTAAGATCAGCACGAGTGTCATTCCTCTCTATCTCTAGCCTGGGGTTTTTTATTTTTTTCCCTCTTTTCTGGAGACTTTCGCCTGAGCTCCAGTGCCACATCCAATTCCGAAGGTGTTGATAGAAAACAACATTTGTATTATAGAAGGGGTGCTTACCCGTAAATTATGGTCGGCGGAACAACACAAAGGGGAGGTGGCCAGGACGCACTTCATGTGAATGACTCTATTGGCTGCTGCTTGCATGTGTGTGCTGAATAGGCGGATTAAAGGAGCAGGGCAGGGAAGTCACAAGAAGGACTACGTTTCCCAGCCCCTGAGCAGAATGCGTGATAAGGCTCAGTGTCAACAGGATCAGGAGAAAGAGGATCGCGGCCAATTACATCACGGTTAGGGTAGTTGCCATGGTAGATCGGATTGAGCGTTGGCTGTAATATATTATTTACCGACCAGGATGCCTATTTAATGCGATTTCGTTTAAAACAAAGGGGCGTGAGAGATGGCGGCCTGCTTCTCCTCCTTCCTCCCTCTTCGTCTTTAGCGGTGGCTGTTGCTGGCCGTGTGCCGCGCAGGACTTGGCCGAGTTGTGCAGGTACTCGGAATTCAATTGGGTTTTTTTCTTCAGCTGGGCTCCCAGTTCTCAGCTCGTCCGCAGTACAGTAGCGGGTCCAGATATGAGGCCCGGTTCTGTGAGCCTAACAGCTCTGGTCTCCACCGTCCCCGCCTTGCAGGAGGCCCTTCTCTGGCACGGTTTTCAGAGTGCATTCTGTGATTGTCCGAATCACCATGTGGTCACCTTGTCACTTGATTTTGTAAGAAAGCTGAAAGAATGATCTGCAGACACGATGCCCCCCTCTCACGCACGGATTGAGCTCTAGATGCAACAATCAATAGTCAGCAGGCCAAAGGAGGATGTTTCGAAGCCCAGACTAGATTTTGTTCACCGCATGGCTCCTAAAACCCCCTTATTTCAGCTAGCGTGAGTAACTGCTGAAGTTGCTCTGAGCCTCCGAGGTGAACTGCCTTCCAGAGGTCTGTTTAAATACACTACAGTTGATGCAAATAAAAACCACCGAGTAAGATTTACAGAGATGGGTTATCAGGAACAGTGGAGTGGTTCAGCCATCCGGGCTTATGGATTGCGATGACCTGGGGGTCTGGCTTGATAAACTGACTGCCTGATTCTGAATGGCATTGTAATTAGTTGTCAGAGATAGGTTCCCAGGTTAGTCCAGATACTCCCCTGTCCCTGTTATTGATTTAACTCTGTTTCTTGCCTCTGGGCCCCGGAGACATGCATCTTACACAGGGGGGAGGTCTGTAACTCCAGCACCAGGCTTCATCAATTTCTAGGCCTCCCGTGGACAGCTGTTTGCGATCAGACCACATACATTTGATGGATGCGGGCAGCCTTTCTGCCTGAGACACATGGGAGGAGGGTGGGGGGTTGGGATGGCGGTGGGGGTTGCCGCGGTGACGGGTGGTCTTGCACAAAGGCAATATGGGCGGCTCGTTTTATCTCCATGGACTTTTGGAAAAGCCACGAAGCGCACAGTCCCCCTCTCTGCACGGCGTTAGCGCGTGATAAACCTGTCACGCCCCGCCATGAGGAACGAGTGTCCAGCCATTCATCAGTCTCCGAGGCGAGGCGAGGGAGGAGCCCGTTGGAGCCCGGCCTCTGGGCTGGAGCTCACCTCTTTATTGCGGTTATGTATAGACGGCTCCAACCAGAGGGGGGGGGGGGGTTCAGCCTCCATCTTCAGCCGGAGACACTTTCTGCGTTTATCTCGATGACAGAGGCAGCGTGCGGGAGGCGCAACACGTGCTCACTTTGGGACACGGGGGCTTGGTAAATGGCGTCTGCTCTGCGGTGATGGAAATATCAGTTTAGCTGACTGTCTGCAGAACATGCTCTGTAGGGCTGTCTGACACTGGACTGGGCCGCGTTATCTGGGTGATATTTCTACGGCTGGACGTCTCACTCGACCAACTGCTCCAGTCTCCCAGTCGTGCGCTCGTGTGCGGACGCTGGAGGCCGGTGGCCTGAACTACACCACAGTCCACCCTAAACTACACCACAGTCCACCCTGAACTACACCACAGTCCACCCTGAACTACACCACAGTCCACCCTACGCCACGGTCCACCCTGCACTACTGTCCACCCTGCACTACGGTCCACCCTGCACTACTGTCCACCCTGCACTACGGTCCACCCTGCACTACGGTCCACCCTGCACTACTGTCCACCCTGCACGGTCCACCCTGCCCCTACACCACGGTCCACCCTCCCCTGCACCACGGTCCACCCTCCCCTGCACCACGGTCCACCCTCCCCTACACCACGGTCCACCCTCCCCTACGCCACGGTCCACCCTGCCCTACACCACGGTCCACCCTCCCCTACACCACGGTCCACCCTGCCCTACACCACGGTCCACCCTGCCCTACACCACGGTCCACCCTCCCCACCACGGTCCACCCTCCCCTACACCACGGTCCACCCTCCCCTACACCACGGTCCACCCTCCCCTGCACCACGGTCCACCCTGCCCTACACCACGGTCCACCCTCCCCTACACCACGGTCCACCCTCCCCTACACCACGGTCCACCCTCCCCACTATGGTCCACCCTCCCCTACACCACGGTCCACCCTCCCCCTACACCACGGTCCACCCTCCCCTACACCACGGTCCACCCTCCCCTACACCACGGTCCACCCTGCACTATGGTCCACCCCTCCCCTACACCACGGTCCACCCCCTCCCCTACACCACGGTCCACGGTCCACACCACGGTCCACCCTCCCTACACCACGGTCCACCCTCCCCTACACCACGGTCCACCCTGCACTATGGTCCACCCTCCCCTACACCACGGTCCACCCTGCCCTACACCACGGTCCACCCTCCCCTACACCACGGTCCACCCTCCCCTATGGTCCACCCTCCCCCACACGGTCCCCCTGCACCACGGTCCACCCTCCCCTACACCCCGGTCCACCCTCCCCTACACCACGTCCACCCCACTATGGTCCACCCTCCCCTACACCACGGTCCACCCTACACCACGGTCCACCCTCCCCTACACCACGGTCCACCCTCCCCTACCCTCCACGGTCCACCCTCCCCTACACCACGGTCCACCCTCCCTACACCACGGTCCACCGTCCACCCTCCCTGCACCATGGTCCACCCTCCCCTACACCACGGTCCACCCTCCCCTACACCACGGTCCACCCTCCCCTACACCACGGTCCACCCTCCCCTACACCACGGTCCACCCTCCCCTACACCACGGTCCACCCTCCCCTACACCACGGTCCACCCTCCCCTACGCCACGGTCCACCACGGTCCACCCTGCACTATGGTCCACCCCCCCTACACCACGGTCCACCCTGCACTATGGTCCACCCTCCCCTACACCATGGTCCACCCTCCCTACACCACGGTCCACCATCGTCCACCCTCCCCTACACCACGGTCCACCCTGCCCTACACCACGGTCCACCCTCCCCTACACCACGGTCCACCCCCCTACACCACTCCCCCCTGCACTATGGTCCACCCTCCCCTACACCACGGTCCACCCTCCCCTACACCACGTCCACCCTCCCCTACGCCACGGTCCACCCTGTCCACCCTCCCCTACACCACGGTCCACCCTACACCACGGTCCACCCTCCCTACACCACGGTCCACCCTGCCCTACACCACGGTCCACCCTCCCCTACACCACGGTCCACCCTCCCCTACGCCCCACGGTCCACCCTCCCCTACACCACGTCCACCCTCCCCTACACACCACGGTCCACCCCCCTATGGTCCACCCTCCCCCCACACCACGGTCCACCCTGCACTATGGTCCACCCCCCCTACACCACGGTCCACCCTCCCCTACACCACGGTCCACCCTCCCCTACACCACGGTCCACCCTCCCCTACGCCACGGTCCACCCTCCCCTACACCACGGTCCACCCTGCACTATGGTCCACCCTCCCCTACACCACGGTCCACCCTGCACTATGGTCCACCCTCCCCTACACCACGGTCCACCCTCCCCTACTCCACCCTCCCCTACACCACGGTCCACCCTGCACTATGGTCCACCCTCCCCTACACCACGGTCCACCCTCCCCTACACCACGGTCCACCCTCCCCTACGCCACGGTCCACCCTCCCTACACCACGGTCCACCCTCCCCCACGGTCCACCCTCCCCTACACCACGGTCCACCCTCCCCTACACCACGTCCACCCTCCCCTACGCCACGGTCCACCCTCCCCTACACCACGGTCCACCCTGCACTATGGTCCACCCTCCCCTACACCACGGTCCACCCTCCACCTGCTCCTGCCCCAACAAAGTGGAATCTGCTTCATGCTTTCCAGCTGTTTCACGAGTCACTCACACAGCCATCCGACACGTTTGTGGCTCAGTACATCTAGGATGTTCATACGAAATTTCACAGACCTTCAAAATGCCAGCGATGGCGGCTGAAGTAGTGCTGTTGTAAACGGAAGGACAGTGATCCTCCTTGCTTGAAGTGCAACTCCTCATTCCCCAGCACTGCGCCAGCTTCAGAGAGGCGGAGGCCTCCGTCAGACACTAAGCACTTTTAGGCCTTTGAATCGAGCAGATACTTACAAAGACGAGCAAAGCGCTGCGACAGAACGACTTTGAATCGACGGTTTGCAGTGGGCATTTATCTTCACTCAGTTCAGTGATGATGTGGATATGTAACCTTAATATTTATAAATTCTGCAGTGAGGTCCAAAAATCAGTATCCACTAGCAAAATCTTGGCACTGGGAGAGTGTTCGGCGCTGAGGACAGCTTGGCCGTAACTGCCTGGCAACGCTCAATCGCAATGGCTACAAACAGCTGCGAAATCATTTTTCAGCCAAAATCTTCCGTCAGAGTTCCAGCTCCAGAGGTAGCGCTGACCGCAGAGCGAGGATTCGACCGAACCAGGTGTTATGGGAGCAACACCGAACACTGGGTGGCTGGAGCATAATACATGTGTTAAAAAACACACAAGCATCACAAGAAAAAAAAAGAAATTAAAAAAAATGAGCAAACGATAGGATGGATGCTGAGGCAGGTCTGCTAGATGTTGAGACAGGTCTCCTGGATGCTGAGGCAGGTCTCCTAGATGTTGAGGCAGGTCTCCTGGATGCTGAGGCAGGTCTGCTGGATGCTGAGGCAGGTCTCCTGGATGCTGAGGCAGGTCTCCGATGTCGCCCCTTACAGGCTGCTGAGTTCTGAAGTGGACAGTCTGGTGTCTTCAGACACTGAAGCAGGGCTGGCCTGTCTGGTGCTCTGCATATCTGTGCCATCTTTCCAGTGGCCTCGTTGATGAATGGCCTGATTTTAAAACAGGCAAGGAATGTCTGGGTATTTTGTTTATGTAAATATAAATCAAATAATCAAATTAAAAAAAATCAGATCCTGGACAGAGACCCAGACTGGATGCTACAATCAATCAATAGATAAATAAATAAGTATTCAGTATTTATAAATGGCCTACATGTTTAATAGCCATAGGCATACAGCAAGCCTCATGCAGGCTACAGCATTTATAGCCAGTGCCACACAGCAGTTCTCGAAGTTTCAGCCCAAAAGCTGCTGTGTGAGCAGCGATTTAGCTGCCCTCGTGGTTGCCTGAGGTGCTCCAGCCCTTATAGCCAGAGGGATCTGCCTGACTAAAACTGTTAGCGAGGACCCCACACAATCAGAAGGCGCTAGATCAGGTATGTCAAACATGCACCATTTCAATCCGGTCTGACAGCGGTGAATGATGATGGGTCATTCTCCCCGTCTGAGTCTGGAAAGGGTTTCACTTTACCCCCTCGCCGCCAAAACTCAGAAAAAAATGATTTTCAAACAAAAGCCAGACCGCTAAAAGAGCAGGTTTGCATCACCCCAGTCACTGCAAGACTGTGCTGAAGCAACGCTCCCCAACACTGTGATTAATGGCCAGCTGTTGCGCTGTCTGTGAATGTGTGTGTGAATGACGGTGTGTGTGTGTGCGTCTGTGTGGTGTCGGGCCGGCACCGGCCTGAACCGGGCTAATTAGAGGCGGGGTGCTAAGTGCGCTGCTTTCATAGCCGAAGCGGAGTTTGAGTGCTGGGATGGAAAAGAGCAGTGGCTTTCTCTGCCGCCAAGGCAACCGGCTGAGAGGAGGCTAATTGGAGGAGCACAGAGCAGAAAGCACAAATGGCAGCTAACCCCCCCCACCCCTCCCCCACCCAACCCCGCCCCCGCCCCCGGGGCTGAGGGTTGCCGCTAACAACTGTGATTATTGACAGTTCATTCTGTCTCCGTGTGCTTTGTGAAGCGGTGGGAGAAGCGCCACAGTCCTCCCGTCTGTTCGTCTGCTTCCCACCCATTCCCACACCCACCCACCCCACCCATTCCCACCCCCCACCCCACCCACAACCCACCCACCCCCCCACACCTACCCATTCCCCCTCCACCCAGCCCCACCCCACCCCCCACAACCACACCCACACAATTCACCCCCCACCCCCTCAGCCCCACCCACCCCAACCCCACATCCACCACCCACACCCCACCCACCCCCACCCACAACCTACCCATTCCCACCCACCCACCCAGCCACACCCCCCCCCCATCCACCCATCCCCCACCCACAACCACACCCATCCACCCACCCACACCCTCAGCCACACACCCACCCACAACCACACCCATCCACCCACCCACACCCACCCACCCACAACCACACCCATCAGCCACACACACACCCACCCATAAAGTTTTTCTTTCTTTATTGTTTTTCTTTTTTCATGTTTATCTCTGGTGAATCTTTTTTGTGCATTTTTTGGCATCACTAAAAAACAACAACAAAAAAAACAAATAACAAAACAAAAAAACCCCACAAAATCCACTCCGACCTTCTCAAATCATTTGTTGAAGGGAACACAATTGAGCAAAATAGTTAATTTTCCCATAAGCACTGCTGTATGACTACTCATGAGCGCCGAGCACGGTGTATGGATTTTTCCTCCCGTGTGGACTCCAGACAGTCACTCCTTCGATCGGCACGACTGTAAAATAGATTAAATTACACTTCATGTTGCTAGGATTCATGCTCTTTCTCTGTCTCACTCTTTCTCGCTCTCTTTCTCTCACTCTCGATATTTCTCTGCGCCCCCCCCCGACACACACACACCATTTTTTCTCACATTCCCATAACTCTCTCTTTCGCTCACATGAACACATGCAGACTTTAGCAGACTGGTGAGAGAAAACTAAACACATTACAAATCTGTAAGCAGCAACATACTTTGGAATTTGAGGAGCAAAGTTGAGTTAGGGGATAGGGGGTGTGTCCTGTGAACTGGGTCTGTTGAGTTAGGGGATAGGGGGTGTGTCCTGTGATCTGGGTCTGTTGAGGGGATAGGGGGGGGATGATCTGGGGGTTGATAGGGGGGTGTGTCCTGTGAACTGGGTCTGTTGAGTTAGGGGATAAGGGGTGTGTCCTGTGAACTGGGTCTGTTGAGTTAGGGGATAGGGGGTGTGTCCTGTGATCTGGGTCTGTTGAGTTAGGGGATAGGGGGTGTGTCCTGTGATCTGGGTCTGTTGAGTTAGGGGATAGGGGGTGTCCTGTGATCTGGGTCTGTTGAGTTAGGGGATAGGGGTGTGATCTGGGTCTGTTGAGTTAGGGGATAGGGGGGTGTGTCCTGTGAACTGGGTCTGTTGAGTTAGGGGATAAGGGGTGTGTCCTGTGAACTGGGTCTGTTGAGTTAGGGGATAGGGGGTGTGTCCTGTGATCTGGGTCTGTTGAGTTAGGGGATAGGGGTGTGTCCTGTGAACTGGGTCTGTTGAGTTAGGGGATAGGGGGTGTGTCGGGGTCTGTTGAACTGGGTCTGTTGAGTTGGGGGATAGGGGGGGGTGTGTCCTGTGATCTGGGTCTGTTGAGTTAGGGGATAGGGGGTGTGTCCTGTGAACTGGGTCTGTTGAGTTAGGGGATAGGGGGGGTGTGTCCTGTGAGTTAGGGGGATAGGGGTGTGTCCTGGGTCTGTTGAGTTAGGGGATAGGGGGGTGTGTCCTGTGAACTGGGTCTGTTGAGTTAGGGGATAGGGGGGTGTGTCCTGTGATCTGGGTCTGTTGAGTTAGGGGATAGGGGGGTGTGTCCTGTGAACTGGGTCTGTTGAGTTAGGGGATAAGGGGTGTGTCCTGTGAACTGGGTCTGTTGAGTTAGGGGATAGGGGTGTGTCCTGTGATCTGGGTCTGTTGAGTTAGGGGATATGTGTCCTGTGATCTGGGTCTGTTGAGTTAGGGGATAGGGGTGTGTCCTGTGAACTGGGTCTGTTGAGTTAGGGGATAGGGGGGGTGTGTCCTGTGATCTGGGTCTGTTGAGTTAGGGGATAGGGGGTGTGTCCTGTGATCTGGGTCTGTTGAGTTAGGGGATAGGGGGGTGTGTCCTGTGATCTGGGTCTGTTGAGTTAGGGGATAGGGGGTGTGTCCTGTGATCTGGGTCTGTTGAGTTAGGGGATAGGGGTGTGTCCTGTGATCTGGGTCTGTTGAGTTAGGGGGGGGGGGGGGGTGTGTCCTGTGATCTGGGTCTGTTGAGTTAGGGGATGGGGGTGTGTCCTGTGATCTGGGTCTGTTGAGTTAGGGGATAGGGGTGTGTCCTGTGATCTGGGTCTGTTGAGTTAGGGGATAGGGGGGTGTTTCCTGTGATCTGGGTCTGTTGAGTTAGGGGATAGGGGTGTGTCCTGTGATCTGGGTCTGTTGAGTTAGGGGATAGGGGGTGTGTCCTGTGATCTGGGTCTGTTGAGTTAGGGGATAGGGGGTGTGTCCTGTGAACTGGGTCTGTTGAGTTAGGGCATGGGGGGGTGTCCTGTGAACTGGGTCTGTTGAGTTAGGGGATAGGGGGGTGTGTCCTGTGAACTGGGTCTGTTGAGTTAGGGGATAGGGGGGTGTGTCCTAAGAACTGGGTCTGTTGAGTTAGGGGATAGGGGGTGTGTCCTAAGAACTGGGTCTGTTGAGTAGGGGATAGGGGGGTGTGTCCTAAGAACTGGGTCTGTTGAGTTAGGGGATAGGGGGGTGTGTCCTAAGAACTGGGTCTGTTGAGTTTTTTTGGCTTGTCAGTGAATCCTTTGAGCTTGTGGTGGTTTTAGGATTCCGTTGGTTTCCTTTGAAAGGGAATTCTTAGATGGATATTTCTACATGTTGACTTACCTGATCTGCCATCTCTTACTCTGTGTAACCTGGGCTTTCCCTGGACAATATTTGGGTCTTTTACCAATATTCCCTTTTACCGATCACTTCTTCGTTCACGCCCAACGGTCTTTCGCGCTCTTCTCTCCTAAACTCAACAAACAAAGATTTTAATTTTGTCTAAAACCAGGACCACAGCACATGCCGAGGGCGAAACAAACAGCGGCGTAGCCATGAAGGACATCCAGAACCGCCCGTTTCATTGTCTCACCATACAAAAGCAGCCCAGTCAGACTGAAGTGCTCATGACAAGCAGCCGAGTATCGGTGTCAGGCGCAGATTAAGACACGCGTTCGTGATGTCACTGAGGTGAAATGACTATGAAGTCAGTCATGTACAAATGAAAAAATATGGCACACTGGATCACAGTCAGCAGTATCTTGTTTCTTGCCCTTTTAACATTGTTATTGTTACCATTTTGGTACTAGTGTCGAGAGTAAAACTTTGAATACTCCGATTACCTTTCTATGGTAACAGGTAAAGTGTGAACAAACGGGTTACTGTTACTGGCTGTGAAAGGGGCAGATACAGAATGTTTATCTCTAAATAGCAGCATTCTTTGTGGTGCCAGAGGTTTTAATTTTCAAATGAAGCGTATGTACAGTGTATCTATATTAATAAACAGAGCTGGCACCTGAAAATAATTTTTTACATTTAACAATTGTAGTAAAATCCCAGTGTTTGTAAAACATTTGGTGACGTGAGGGTGTACAGTTATTTTTCTGACCTTATTATAAGGTGAGTTAAACTGGTTAGGTGAGTTAAACTGGTAAGGTTAGTTAAACTGGAAAGGTGTGTCTTATTAAAATGTCTTTTGGTTTGTATTTTAGTAAAGTAACTAGTAAAAATGATGGTAGCTGGTGCAGCAGACAGATTTAACTATAGACTGTAGACTGTAGGCTGTAGACTGTAGACAGTAGGCTGTAGAGTGTAGACTGTAGGCTGTAAACTGTAGACTGTAGACAGTAGGCTGTAGACTGTAAACTGTAGACAGTAGGCTGTAGAGTGTAGACTGTAGGCTGTAAACTGTAGACTGTAGACAGTAGGCTGTAGACTGTAAACTGTAGACAGTAGGCTGTAGAGTGTAGACTGTAGGCTGTAAACTGTAGACAGTAGGCTGTAGAGTGTAGACTGTAGGCTGTAAACTGTAGACTGTAGACAGTAGGCTGTAGAGTGTAGACTGTAGGCTGTAGACTAGACAGTAGGCTGTAGACTGTAAACTGTAGACAGTAGGCTGTAGAGTGTAGACTGTAGGCTGTAGACTAGACAGTAGGCTGTAGACTGTAAACTGTAGACAGTAGGCTGTAGAGTGTAGACTGTAGGCTGTAGACTAGACAGTAGGCTGTAGACTGTAAACTGTAGACAGTAGGCTGTAGACTGTAAACTGTAGACAGTAGGCTGTAGAGTGTAGACTGTAGGCTGTAAACTGTAGACTGTAGACAGTAGGCTGTAGAGTGTAGACTGTAGGCTGTAGACTAGACAGTAGGCTGTAGACTGTAAACTGTAGACAGTAGGCTGTAGAGTGTAGACTGTAAACTGTAGACTAAACTGTAGACTGTAGGCTGTAGACTGTAATACAGTTTATGTCTAGTGTCACAGTGTTTGGGTTCCCCTTGTATGTTTTGTTAATTTGTGGGACAAAATTTTATAGGCAAACAAATGAAGGTGTTAAAAGAGAGAACACAGACATACGCACACACACACACACACACACACACACACACACACACACACACACACACACACACACACACACACACACACACACACACACACACACACACACAGACATACGCACACACACACACACACACACACACACACACACACACACACAAATAAATGGTGTATATAAAGGCTATACGTTGTGTTATATATTGTTATTGGTGCGTATGTTTTATGTATGGGACGCATGTCCAGGACACTGATCTCCACGTGCTGTGTGATGTGTGTCCTGCAGCCTTCAGCCGAGCGGCGCTTCCGTTCGGACTGGTGCGCAGAGAGCTGGCGTGCGAGGGCTACCCCATCGACCTCCGCTGCCCGGGAAGTGACGTGATCATGATCGAGACAGCCAACTACGGCCGCACCGACGACAAGATCTGCGACGCCGACCCCTTCCAGATGGAGAACATCAACTGCTACCTCCCAGATGCCTACAAAATCATATCTCAAAGGTAAAGGCGGAGTGCCAGCGTCCCTCCCAGTGGAAATGTGCCGTCTATATCCTGCCTGCAGATCTGCTCCTAGATAGCGCATTATTCTGAACCCTTTAACTATGGCAAGTTTTTTTTTTTTTGCATCATGTGGTGTTCAGTACATTCCTTGCTGCTAAGGGACCACTGGCTAACATAAACAAACCCTAGATTTCAGCATTTGAAGCTTACTGATGGAAGTTTTGTTTTGTTTTTTTACATGGAGCATCTCACAATAATCATTTATGGATGTTAATTGTGATATGAAAGGAAAGACTTCAGATGAATCCTACAGGCACGTGTTACCGAGCTGCGGACGTTAGCTGTGTGAAGGGGCAGGGAGCCAGAATATCGGTTAGCTGCATTCGTGTGCATTTTGCATTCATGCTTGCTGGGTCTTACGGACCTTTTGAATACGACTGGATCTTTTCCCCCCACCGTGTTGCACGGGCCAGCTGCTTGAACCCCCCCTTCCAAATGTCAGCTGTGCGCGGGTCACGCGGCACCGCTGCCTCTCAAGTCCTCCTGGGCCCAAAATGCTGCTTTGCTTTGTTCAAAGCTCCGTCCTCGCCAGGCTGCCATAGTCTGCCGCCCTGAGAAACGCTCTCCTCTACAACCATTTATATTTGTGACACTTGTGCTTGCTTATACTCTCTCAGGACATTCTTGTGTTGCTGCCAGGCTACACACACACACACACACACACGTGTAGCGCTGGGAACTCTTTGCTGCTGCTAGCTGTGATGGTGTGTATTTAAAGCACCCCAGATATTAACATTTCATAAGGCGCAAACGTCGCCGCTCGCCTGGCGACGAAGCACCAGGAAGGCGATGCGTAGCCACCGCCTCCCAGTTAAAGACGAACCCCACTGACTGATGCTGTCTAGGCCCAATTTTAGACGGTAGTTAGAGGCCTGGGAGTCTGATTTGAGCAGGTTTTAGAGGAACACTATCTCCCCTGTGTGTGCTTTTAGACGCCCAGTGAAAGATGTAGGAGCCTCACAGAAGTGATCTAAAAAGGGAATGTTTGACCACGTATGTGAGCTTTTCGTTCAGTAACCCTTTCTGTATCCACCAAAGACACGTGATTTGCGGTTGGTTTTGTAAGGGCTTCGCAGTTTTAACAGAGCCTCTATGGGTTTGTAAAAATCAGAGGGAAGTTTTAAAGTTATTTGATTCTTACGTCAGTCGCTGGCATTAATATTCTTTCTCTGTTTTTTTGAAGCGTAGACAAAAACCAAAGACAAACGCAGTGTCTTCTCATTTGCAGAAGCTGGTTTGGTCCTTTGTTCAAAAACTGTGTATCGCAGATGTTCCCATGAGCGGTCGTAGTTTATAATTAACACTTTGTGGTGGCTCCACCCACTGTTGGTCTCAGAGGTTTCAGCTCCTCACAATTAACTGAGGGGGGACCCCCAAAAAAAAAAAAAAAAAAAAAAGAAATATATGAAGCATTTCATAACCAGAAAGATCTAGGGAGTTGGGGTATCAGCAGCAATAGCATTACACTCCGTGATGTGTCTTAAATTAACGCTACTTCCATTTTACAACCTAATTTCAGACTTCTGCTGCGTCTGTAGCCTGTGGTTGATTACCATAGACAATAATTTCAGTGCGTTTTCTTGTACTTGGGGAAACAAGTTAAAAAAATATAGTTGATTTGAAACACTCTTCTAATGGACCTCTAGCAGCGAAGCTTCCCTTCGGCTTTTACTGGAGTTGTATTCCCTCTAGACCAAAAGTATTGTCTGGTAAGTGACCATGTGCTACAGATGCTGTAGATTTGTTGGAATTAACTTGAGAAAATGCTGAAATGTTCCAGGACCGCACCTATGCTGAAACTAAACCTGTGGCGAGGACGTCTTTGCTGGTCACTGATGCGTGTTTCCTTGTGGAGTCTAGTTGTGTGAAATTCTGGTCAGTGATTCCAAGGCCTTTTGTGAAAATGCCCTGGTCAGAGTTGCGAGTCAGATCACTGACTGGGTGTGTGTGTGTGTGTGTGTGTGTGTGTGTGGAGGGGGTTCATTCAAAAGCTCTCCAAAGAGTATCTGGATGCTGTGGTAGCCAGTGCATGCTAACATCGCAAACTAGCCAGGCGTGCAGAGTCTCATGTCACTGAAGGACCTTTGTGCTGCTTTTGCCTTTGTCTTGTCATTGGAGACTTGAGGGAAATTTAAACATTGACACAAACATATTAATACATATATTTTTCACTTTATGATTTTGGAACAGTAGGTCCTTCGTGCTTTGTCAGGCTTTCTCCTCTGTTTTATCATTCCCATCAGAATAACTTGAAGTTATGGCCTTGGGCAAGGGATAATGAAATTTCTCTTAATTAATATTTTCAGTATGGGGCTCTTGGGTAGCCCAGAGCTACAACTGTCTCACAACTGCCAGTCTGAACGTGAGAGAGCGTGGTACCGATTACCACGGTCCTTTAGATCACGTGTCGCATGATGCAAACCACGGGTAATTTTTTTTAAAGGGCAGGAGAAATGACACGTTGTTAATTAGAGGTTATGTTAAGATCCAAACACTTCCTGCCAATCGCAAAACAAGTGAAGGCGTTTGGAGAAAGGTCGTTTGGGCGCGCGTGCCGGTTGAAGGCAGAGCTGCAGTTTCGAGGTGCTCCAGGGCGCTGGGGCGCGACTGCTGGGAATCGCTCGTGCGCTGGAATCACCGCAGGAAGCCGCCGCACCTTCCGCTCCCACACACCACGCACGCGGCTTCAGACGTCTCTTGGCAGAAAGGGATACAAAAATAACGAATGTTTCGTTGGCAAGTTTTATTGACATGTTTAACAAGCCTCATATCTGTTCATCATTAATGTTATGAAGAGAAAATTATTTTGCCTAATTATAATGTAATTTAAATAAGTTTTATTTATCATATAGAAAAGGCATTGGGTCATATCTAATATTCTGACAGCTGTTCGAGAAGGCAGAATGACTTAAAAGGATTGTTTTCAATGGAGAAATATTTTCAGATGTGCTTTGTTATGTGGTTGTATTTTTAGTAACAGTTCGAATGAGAGCTTCATCTTGCAAAATACTCATGAACTCTTAAAATTTCTAAATATGTCATTTTAAAACTGCAGAGATTCTAAGATAATTATTCAAAACTCCTTTTTGAAATTGTACAATTATATATATCTGTAAGGCTTGAGCAATACAATAATAATAATAATTTGCTTCTTATCACCGTTCCCAGAAAATGCACAAGTACAATTACTCCAGCGGGTCCAGTTTCACCCTGATGTTGTCTTAACCAAAGTGTTCAGGCTTAAATAGTCACATATACCTGAAAGGGTGTGTGAGCGTGTGTGTGAGTGTCTGAGTGTATGTGTGTGTGTGTATGCATAAGTGTGTGTGCATGCACATATGCACGTGTGGCTTCCTTGGGGTAAATATTATTATCATCATCACTATTATTATTTTTATTGTTATTATTACTATTATTATTATTATAATTATATATTATTTTACAACTGAGTCCTCTTCAAGAAGACAGCACACAATGACATACGATAATTACATGACAAGATGAATATAACACACACAGTGACGGGGGCAACCAATCAGCTGTAATGGCAGCGACGAGAGTGAGGCAAGGGGTTTGTGGCTAGTATTTGTTGTCCATCTTAAGACGTTAGGCCACAACCAAAGCTGAGTGTGCTACAGAAGGAGAGGCGTCTTAGCAGAGACTTGAGGGACAGACGTCTGTCCCAGCTTAGCAACATACCACAACGATGGCGGGAACCTGTGGGTCTTAAATGGTGACGGACAAGGGGAGAATGAAAGAAGATGCATGTGCAGTGAATCGACCAGTAATGAGGGAGGCATTGTGTGTGTGTGTGTGTGTGTGAGAGAGAGAGAGAGTAGGAGGAAGAGTGTGTGTGTGTGTGTGTGTGTGTGTGAGAGAGGGAGTAGGAGGAAGAGTGTGTGTGTGTGTCTCAGTGGGTATGACTCTTGTAGGCTGGGACTGGCACACCATGACATCAGTTTTATTTAACAAATAACGAATATAACGACCCACAGAGCAAAGACAGGGACACAAACCTTTAAGTTGTTCAGCCAGAGAAATAAATAGATTGATAATTGAATTGGCTTCAAATGTTTCTGCAATTTATTCCACGTTAATGAAGCACTATAAGTAACAGGCACCTTACCAAATTCAGGCAGTACTTGGTAAGGTGTTTGTAGGCACTAAATTGAATGAAACTAATAAAATGTAAATCATACGGAATTTTAGTTGTTAATGAAAATTAAGACTTATATGAAAGAAGGTTCCTAAAAATATCTTTGTTGGTGACTTTCTCTGAATACAGACTCAATCACCCATTTATTGAAATAAATGTCTGGGGCAAACAACAGGACTCCATCAGTGTAGCAGTTTGGTTGAGATATTCGAACCTTGTCCTTTAACGTGTCCTTTTCATGCCTTTTTACAAGTTCTCAGAGGAAAATGACTTTCTGCTCAACCTTCTGAAATATTTAGAGCCATTGATTGTCAGGAGTCCTTGTTTCTTTTTCTTTTCTGTTTTTTTCTTGCAGAATATCCACCATGTTTGCTTCCTCAGTGTCATCAATTCTTCTGCACATAGAAGCCTTGATTGAAGTTTGGCCAATTTCATCATTTATTTACTTACATTCATTCTATCATTTACGCACATTTGTATGCTCACACACACACACAAGCGCGCGCATACATACTCAGATGTGCATACATGGATCTACACACAGACACACATGCAGTCTTGTAGAACTTTTGTAATAGTATGTAGCTAAATAATGCTATGCCTACATCTAATCCTAACTAACCTTAACCTTTAGTTTCCAATGAAATTGTACTGCTAATAACAGCTAATTATATGTGTTTCCAAATCTCAGTTTTTTTATTACATAGATTAAATTGTGTGTTTACAATGTGTGTGAAAATAAATAAAGTAATGTAGTATTACTAAAAAAAAATGTTTAACTACAAACTAGAAATGTTGGCAAGAATGAACAAATCTGGATTCAATCAAGAAAAAAAAATAAAAACAGAACTTGCTTTCCAAATGTTCTCTGGAACCTCATTCTGGATTTTAAGAGCTATATAAGAAAAAAATATTTTACCAACTGAATTGTAAGTGAGCCTAGGGATTAACTGTAAGTCTGTCTCAACTGAGAGTCCGACACTTCTGGAGATCAGCAAGATATGCTGGAGATAGAACATTAAGTATTTGAACATTAGAAGCAAGTTTATTTTGGTTAAAAAATGTTCTTATAAGGAACCACGTGTTTCCACAATGTCAATAATGTCATGTTTTACTATCATTATGGAAACATTTGGTCCCCACAAGAAGCTAAACTCACTCAAACCCAACACACACACACACACACACACTTTTTACCCATATTTTAATTCATGAAGATGTCAACTTCACAGTCAAGGTCACTGCAAACTGTAAAGGAGGGAACTCTCCCAGAAGTCGCACACAAGCGCACAAATTATTCCTGTTCGAAATACTTAAGGTGATTTATTCCACCGAGAGAACCAACAGATGAACGTCTGATGACTCTCCGTCTCAAGAGCTGCAGCTGAATTTCTAGAGTTCACATACTAACAATCACTTGTCCTCATTGTCAATCAGTGTCTCTTCACTTAAGCTATTAAAGACTCCCAATGGAGACAGTGTTACCTGCATCGTCAATAAAGAAAAAAGGAAGATTGATATAGAGACCCATTTTGATCTGACAGTTCTTTGTGAGGACAGGGCAAACGTGGTAAAAATGTCCCAGGCTAATTTAACCGTAAAGAAAGAGGAATTCGCGCCACTGGCTGAAGTCGTAAGTTTTGTTCAGTTGTTCCAAGATGCCGTCTCAGAAGGAGCTTTGTTAAGTGTCTGGTTAAAGGTGGGAAGAAGTGACCATGTTTCTTAGACTGTCTTTAGAAAAATGTCTTTGTGAGATATTTTACATTGCCATTCTTAAACGCACCTTTGTGACTTACTTTCAGATGTTCCACACATTTTTTTCCTCATCTTTTTTTCCTTCCTTTCCTTTCCACGCGTTTAATTCAAACGTCCTTGGCATTGCTTCATAACTGGTTAGTGAGTTCATGTTTCATCTGCTCTTCAAGCACTGTTCCTCCAGCTTCTCTTGCCGAGTGTTTTCATCCCAGAATGCCCTGTGAAGCCAGCTTAGGGCAGTGAGAACTCTTTGGCCCATAATGTCTGTCTGTTTTTTAGGTGTAACAACCGGACGCAGTGCATTGTGGTCACCGGCTCAGAGGTCTTCCCAGATCCTTGTCCTGGCACATACAAGTACCTTGAGGTCCAGTATGAATGTGTCCCATATAGTAAGTAGCCTTCTCGTCTTCTCATGCTACAAGACACAATAGTTTAGCATGTGTTATGGTCTGTTTCCCATAGCCTAAAGAGGTGAAGTGAACTCGGAAGTAAAATATATGTGAAATCATTAGACAGGCAATGTCGTGATGTTTTAATGTCTTCTTAAAAAACAGGATTGAGCACGCACTGAATACCCTTAAAGCTGCCACATGCTTCTTTAGAACATGCCTAAAGGCACAACACCCCGATATGGTCATTAGTTTGGACTGAGTGTAGGCTACATCAGTTTGGACTGAGTGTTGGCTACGTCAGTTTAGACTGAGTGTTGGCTATATCAGTTTAGACTGAGTGTTGGCTACATCAGTTTGGACTGAGTGCTGGCTACGTCAGTTTGGACTGAGTGCTGGCTATGTCAGTTTAGACTGAGTGTTGGCTACGTCAGTTTAGACTGAGTGTTGGCTACATCAGTTTGGACTGAGTGCTGGCTACGTCAGTTTGGACTGAGTGCTGGCTACGTCAGTTTGGACTGAGTGCTGGCTACGTCAGTTTGGACTGAGTGTAGGCTACATCAGTTTGGATTGAGTGTTGGCTACGTCAGTTTGGACTGAGTGTTGGCTACGTCAGTTTGGACTGAGTGTAGGCTACATCAGTCTCTGAGGTCTCACTTGTCTGCCCACTGCTCTGGCTCTCACATGCACGCCCACTCGGCAGTACCAGAGGAGTGTGGGGGAGGGATGTGAAGGCTGGAAACCCCACCCCTTCCCATCTGGCCAATGGCTTAAGCAAATCCGCTGAACTTCAGCTTTTGAAAAGGGGGGGTGGGGGTGGGGGGCGGGAATGACGATGCCGTCCACCTGAAAACAGCATTTCAGTTTAACTAATGTTCAGGAGGTCCTGGAAATCCCATTGGAGCCTGTTCTATAGAATCACAGTGCCAGCTTCAGTGCATTTCAGCCTAGTTTGAAAAGCTTGTGGCCATTACTAACGCGTCTAAATGTGCCATGTGTGATGGTTAATCTTAATGCTAAACGTGCAGTAAGAATGTGCTCCTCTACATCCCTGCTTCTCTGTCTGCACAGAACATTGTTCAGCGTCTGAGTAGCCAAATGTGGGCAAATGTTATTTTGCACTAGAACAACAAAAAAAATCAATTATTTTCAAGATAATAAAAACATTACCTGTTATTTAGCTTGACGACAACCGCCATCCATATTATTTTCCCTGATCTACCCAATCATGTGTTCCATTTAAATGAGTCAACTGCTGCACGATTTGTATTTATTAGTGTAATGATGTTGGCGGAAGAAAACAACATGGCAACTCTCTAATTTACTCTCTGATTTCAGCTGATCAGAATGGACCTTTATGCTGTAGGTAGGCGGGACCAAGCTATCTAGCCACTGAGTGGAAACAACATAAAAAATAGATGATTTTGAAAATAGCCAAGCAACCACAAATTGAGGAAGTGTAGTGAAACTGGTAGCCTAGTTGTTTTTAATCCAGCTAATCCCCATCACTGTTAATTAGAGTTTCTTTTCAATTAGTATTTGTAATTGCTCTGTCTGCTGCGGACTAGAGTGTGTTTGATTTAGAACAGTTCCATGTTTGCAGCTTTTTCCTCCCGAAGGTCATTTCTGCAGAATCGAAAAAAAAAAAGTCAAGTCCACTGAATCATCTGGGGTGCTGATCTCTTCTCCAGACACACTCTCTTCTGCTCAGGCTTGGCTTCTTCAGCTCTCTGCTTTTCCAAAGCAGGCACCACAGAGCTGGGAGCATCTGGGTCTGCTGCTCCGGGGGAAGAGCACACTGAAGAGCCTTTATTTACGGCTGTGGTCATCAGATGGACCTGCAGTTCCATTGATTTTTGTTGAGAAAAAAAAACACATTTTTCTCTTCAGAGAAGTCATTGGCAAATATATATATATTACATATAGGAGCTGTCAAGGTTTTCCACAAGCTGAAATGCCTGGTTTTCTCTTTGGCATGTCCAGCTTTGAATGTTTATGAAAAGTGTTTGACGGTTCATGTGAGTAGAAGTCTGGCCCGGTTCTCAGAAGCGAATGGGAAGATCAGCTGTCTGTGCCTGATGCTGTTTTATAAGCTCTTCTCACAGCCAAACGGGAGAAGTCATTCCACATGTGATTTCTGCTATCATTCTGCAGTCAGCATTACAAAGAAAGTGGATCTACCTGATAATGTTTATTTTCACCCCTTTCGATTCTTGCCTCTTTCTGTCTCTGTCTTTCTTTCTCTCTAACGACAAACTCTTTCTTTGTTATTAGGAATGAGCAGATTTAGAAACTCAGTTTGTAATGTTCCCAACATCCCCAACGTCTTTGCAAGGAAAGCTAACAACTTGTAACATTTTGTCTCACTAAACATTTACAGAATGTGTTTAGCAATTGGAAAATAGAACATATGGGGGGGGTAACATTTATTTATCCCTTATCGTTTGTATCTGTCAGACGCTTTTTTGTTTCACCAATCCATTTTGAAACAGAGCTGTGTGTAGCGCTGGGAAGCACTACGCTCTGATCTTAAGAATGTGAATGCGTTTTGCTAATACATGAGCCTTCCTTACATCAGCTAACTCCCTCTGTATGTGTGTACACTGTAGCTGTAGATCTTCTTTATGACTCATGCTAACCCTTCTCTCCCTTGACACTCTTTCCAACTTCTTCCACTGCCCAATAGAAGTGGAGCAAAAAGGTAAATGACTGCACTGGTTACTGGCCCTTAGCTCCTTGTTCTGTGTTGTATGGTCCCGCCCCCCTCCACCTGCCCCGCCCCCTTCCTCCTCCTCCTCCACACCCCCCCCCCCCTTCCCCCACACCCACTCCACCCTTGCTCCTGCCTCCTCGTATCCCCACATGATGTCCAGACCTTGAGATTGGCGAGATCTCTGCCTCAGTGACTCGAAATGAAATTATACTGAGAGCTGTTTGGACAACAAAGCGCACTGTAATCAACGTCTTCACATCGTTTTTTTGTAGAGATGTTTTGGTCTGGGCCTGATCAGACTGAAGATCCTGGGGGGGGGGGGGAACCTAAAATTGACACAAAATCCATCCCATTTTTTTCCTTTAATTGAAACTATACCACAGAAGAAATTTTCACGGTGAATAATTGATCTAAAACAAATCTTGGCCTTTCTGTTTGGCTTGTTCCAACTACGTGCCATGAACCACCTTTTGACCACATGGTTATTGATGGGAGAGAGAGGCCTCTGACTTTAGCCGTTTTGCATGTGATACGCTTCCCCACCACAGTGTGCACATGCGTCGTGTCAGTGGCCCAAGGCCCAAGATGGAGGTGTTTGTCTTTGGCAAGGTCTCCCTCACCCATTATCTCTTCAACGTGGCGTCAGTCAAGTCGCTTCTCTCTGTCTCTCGCTGTCTGCCATCCTGTCTGTCCCCGAGCAGCGTTGGCATCCTGCCTCTCCCGCCTCTCCCCTCTACCGCGTGCCATGCGTGTCATCTGTTCTCTTCTCAGACATGATTCATGTATGTGTGTGTTTTATTTTCAAAGGTATGGCTTTTGCACTACCGGTAGAACCCCAGAGCCCCAGAGGCCGATGCCAAGCCCGGCTGGCATTAGACAGGAGTAGGGAGCCGTGTGCGCGTCCGAGAACGTCATCTCTCTCCTTTCATTTGCAGGGCTGCTTTTGCGGTTCGGTTCCTTTCCCCTTTTTCAGTTGACACTCTCGCTAAGACATCTCAGGGAGAAAGGCCATATCAGTCCAGCCCACAGCGCTGGCCATATCACAGCTGCCCGCCTTAACCTCCCCACTTTCCTTCTCACTATGCACGGCACACACGGCAAAATTCACAGCATGAGCCTGTGATCTGTTTAGCACACACACACACACACACACACACACACACACACACGTATGGAAATTGTACGTACACTCGCACATAAAGCAGAAACTTGTACCTACATACACGCACACGTAGACATATGTACACAAAGCACAAAGCACATGCATACAGGCACACACACACACACACACACACGCACCTTGGAGTCAGAGAATACCTGTAGAGAAAATCGATACAGAGTTGAGGAATATTTGCATGTCTAACTCTCTGTCTCGCTTCTCTGACTTCGTTTCAGTTTTCATTTGCCCGGGGACTCTGAAAGCAGTGGGGGAGGCAGCCTTTGTGTTCGAGGCTGAACAGCAAGCAGGGGCCTGGTGCAAAGACCCCCTGCAGGCCGGCGACAAGATCTATTTCATGCCCTGGACTCCGTACCGCACGGACACGCTCATCGAGTACAGCTCGCTGGACGACTTTCGCAGCGGGCGCCAGACCACCACGTACAAGCTGCCGCACCGCGTGGACGGCACGGGCTTCGTGGCCTACGACGGCGCCGTCTTCTTCAACAAGGAGCGCACGCGCAACATCGTGAAGTACGACCTGCGCACGCGCATCAAGAGCGGCGAGGCCATCGTGGCCAACGCCAACTACCACGACACCTCGCCGTACCGCTGGGGCGGCAAGACCGACATCGACTTGGCCGTGGACGAGCAGGGCCTGTGGGTCATCTACGCCACCGAGCAGAACAACGGGCGCATCGTGCTGAGCCAGCTCAACCCCTACACGCTGCGCTTCGAAGCCACGTGGGAGACGACCTACGACAAGCGCTCGGCCTCCAACGCCTTCGTGGTGTGTGGCGTGCTGCACGTGGTGCGCTCCACCTACGAGGAGAACGAGAGCGAGTCCAGCAAGAGCCAGATCGACTACGTCTACAACACGCGGCTGGGTCAAGGCGAGACCGTCGACATCCTCTTCCCCAACCAGTACCAGTACCTCGCCGCCGTGGAATACAACCCGCGCGACAACCAGCTCTACGTGTGGAATAACTTTTACATCCTGCGCTACGACCTGGAGTTCAGGCCGCCAGACCCAGATGAAGGTGAGGCTCATTACAGCGCCATCGTTTGGGCCGGTGGAGTGGCGCTTCCGCGCGTCGTAGACGGCTGAGCTTTAATTTCGAAGCGTGATACGCAAGTGCGATACGGACGAGGGGCTGTCGGTCCCCGTCCTCTGCCTGGCGCTCTCTTGTAAACAAAAATGACTCCCACGTGGCTTGATTTCCATCGCGGCGAGGAGTGGCGGGCGCAGCGGACGCCCGCGCGGCCTGATTATCGCCACGGCGACAGCCCACGAGCCCGACGCCACTCTAAAAGAGGCTCCGACCTCATCATGCGTCCGTTCTCGGGGCTGCGCACACATCTCTTTCCTGCAGGGCTCTGTTAACCTTCCCTCCGCTCTCATGTGGCCAAATATGCTTCTGTGGTCTTGTGCAAATGTGCAAGAAGCTTAGCGATGACCCCCCCTCACCCATACACACACACACACATATGCACTTTAAAGATTGTAGTGCCCTGTCGCCAAGCCTACCTTATCACCTGGTCAGTGAGCCCAATTTGAAAGTGATTCAGACAATTCCCCGATGTCATTTGGCTAGTGCGAGCTCCAAAAACCGAGCAGGCTTCACAAATCACTGACTGTGTCGGGCTGGAGTGGGCGAATGCGATCTGAAAAGACCACAATTACCCAGAGCCATTTGGTTAGATGGGCAGGATTTGAAATTCACCTCTTAAGAGGTGAGAGGAGCTCAATGTGTCACCCGACAGACGTCCTCCTTCAGGGGGGGGGGGTAGTGGCCATAATCACCCACCTCTCCTTCTCCTTCCGTGGTAAAACCTGCCGTCTGCCTTCCCTGCCGTGTGCCGTGCCCCGGGGGTCACCACCGTGACCTTTTTCCGTGCATATATGCCAGCGTAGCTCAGGATAGGGGCTCTGCACGGGCAAAGTCTGCGCCTTGCAAACACCATATTCCCGCAGTGCGCGTCAGATCACCGTTTGACAGAGACTACAAAGCACTTCAGTGAGTTGCTCCTAACAAGGGCGTCAGCTGCCAACTGCTGCGAATGCAAAAGCTAATGAGCAGAGCTGCGACACCACAGATTTGGCCCTTTCAGTCTTTCCACTACCGCAGTTGTAGCTGGTGAGACTCGTAGGCTCATAGTGAAAGTTAGAAAGCGAATGAGTGCGTGAATCATGATTATGCTAACCTGTTAGCCTTTTCCCGATAGCCTTTTCATCAGCGGCCTCTGACATCACGCTCCAGCGCGCGTGTGAGGGTCTGGTTCAGGTGTGCTGGAGTCCTCTTGTCTCTGCTTGAAGTTATACTGGTCAGACTGGAGCTTCGCGCTCTGCTTGGGTGGTCCTCACACGACGAGACTGGCAGCTTGTGCAAACGACACGATTTAATGAAAATGTGAAAACCATAGTTGGAGAACATAAAGATCTAAAAAAGAATGGTCACAGTATAGATAACAGTGGGGATTAAATGTTAGGTGAAATTCGAATGTGTTGAAGTTCTTGTCTGTGTATATTAACTGTTCATTTCTTGTATGAGAGGGTATAACGTCAGTAATGAACCTGCACGTGTGTGCCGAGCCAGGAGTCCCCTGCCTGCAACTCCATCTTCCCCGTTCTTTCCCATTCCCTTACCTTTAAATGAAATTTCCAACTTTGAAATATATAGGACACCTTATGTGTTTTCCATCCATATACATCTGTCAGACCATTTATTTTATTTTCACTCTTGGAGGTTGTTTCACTTCACGTTCATTTAATTTGTTTCCTCGCGAGCCACATAAATTTCTTACACAGTCAAATGTCACATCGTACTTTTCTGAAATCCCACAGTTGGCAACCAACTATACTGCTATTTGGCAACTGCACTAAATGGGAATATTAAGTTACGCTGTCCTAACGTCTGCACCGTTTTTTTTACGATCGTGGCCGTATGCGGAATACCATGTTCAAGCAGGCCTAGTCATCTTCTGTTGTGCTCCTTCGTCGGGGCTTACCGAGGTCTAGCCTCTGACAAGCTGCAATTAAGTCGATCTAGACCCTAGAATTTTAATGGGCCCACCATGTGTGAGGCGGGCTTCGTGCAAACATCGCACCCTCACTCTGACGCTTGCATGTATGTAAATGTGATTAACAACAGAATTATCATAATTACTATCCGCGGGTGATCACAGCAGCGTGTCAAAGAGCAGTAGAGACTACACAGCATTTCCAGTGATGAGCTTAAAATATTCACATATTTTTATTTTCTTTCTATATCCTTTTTTTTGTGCTAATATCCCAACCTTGCCTTTTGACTGCGCTCTGTATGGTGATAATTTAGTGCCGGCGTGTTAACTGAGCGCGACAGGCTTGAGTGACGCGGCTGCCGCCAACCTGCGCGCGCAACCTTCGGCCTGGTCGACCGCCTGATTTTCGTCCGCTGTTCTGAAACCAGGGACTACAGTGGAGCGTAGACTCCGTCGAGTTTCCCCACAGGGGATGTTCCTAATAAAAGAGATTCCAATTTAAAGTATTCCAGCATCGTAGCGAGTTGGCTAAGCAATTACAAGAAGGGCACAAAGGAGTCGTTTGTCAGTGTATAAGTGGAATTAATTGCTTAATGTTTACAAGGTTGCTATGCGTCGCACCTCCAGTTACTTAGCTATAAATGTTATGTTTTATAGCCGCTCTCGATATAGAATGTAATAAAATACCTGCCTCTGAAAGGGAATCTAATTGTGCTGAGATAATGTTCCTTTTTTTGAAAATTAAAAAACATTTAATGCATTGTTAAAACTGACTGTTACCCGTTTCACTGTAGTTTATGGCTACGTGTTTAACCGGCTGCCACTCATACAGCAGAGCGGAGCCAAGACAGTTACAGGCATGATGTACTGCAATGTCCCTTCCATGTACTCTCATGAATTTATGAATACCCATTAGGGTGGCGGCAATAATGTTGACCCAAATATTGCTGAACATGGCAATATAATATGCAACACAGCCACTGTTCAAAATGTATTGCTTTAATGAAATTACTGGACTTGACTCAGTGTTGCTGCCTACGTTATTAGACTGCTACTTGTTAATTTATGTGCTGCTTGTAATATTCAGGAAATGAGACAGCTTCAGTATTCAGCCAGGAAGTGTAATTGTGCGAACATTATAACATGAAGTCTTTGTCACGTTACAAACATTGTTGGGTTCAGCGTACCATTTCATGTCTGTTCCTGGAGTGTTGTCTTGGAAGCCCTACCCTAAATGCTAGTGATGTTGATAAATGAAATCCACACGCTAGGTCTCCAGTCAAGGCCTGGACCAGCAGTCCCAAACGAACACAAGTCCACAGAGACACAGGCTAGGAATGGTGTCATTGTTAAAATGGAACTGTGCATTGTCCTCCTCTGATATGTCCCATGTTCTTTTAGGGTGAGCACAGAATGGTTTGTGAGTAATTTATGCAGACACACACACACAAAGAAAAGAAAGAAGTACATGCAGCACCTTTCTGCTACTGGGTGCAGGCCTTGTTATCTGCGTAACAATTTAGATGTGATGCTGATGTTGGTCCTCAAAGGAGCACGCTAATGGACCATGTGAGAAGAAGGCTGTGGAGGCCGTTATCTGCTAGTGTGCCAGTAAAGCCTACCTCAGCTCACGGCAAGCGCGGCCACTTGTATCTCTCCTGATAAACATTCTACGGGGAGGGTGTTAAAGCTGGCATGGACCCAGAGCCGTGTCATAACACACATAGCTCTTGACATTGGCGAAAACAAAGACGACGTAGTGTAGTGTAGTACAGAATTTTCAGAATGTGGCTTAGTGAACTGGATCTTATTTCTCTGAGCAGCTGAGACATGTAGCTATGCATTACGAGTTCTCTACTGTAGATTCTTTCAGTTCCTGTACACCATGAACCACGATAATTACAACCCCCCCTCCATCTTCTACTCCTCACGTTATGTTGTTGCAGGTCAGTCCATAGTATTATATTACTAGGCAACTTACACTCCTTACAAATGATTCACGAACAGATTATTACTTTAGAAATAAATTAATAAACACTTGTGTCATCTCTTATCGTTGCAGTCTTGATCGGTAATCTCAGATGTGGAAGGCTGGTACAAAAAAAAAAGTTCCAAAACCTGTAAACCAAAATAGTGTTTGAAGGAAACATCCATTACAGTTAAAGAAGAGCCATGTTCCCTGTTTGTAAACTCTGGTTAGTTCTAGTCATCATTTTGCCCAATTCTGTGTGTAGCTACTGAATTGCCCGAACAGTAATGAAACCATGGCTCCTAAACACCTAAAAAAGAAATGGCACGTCTTCTGAGGGGGTTGTGCTGCAGTGGAGAGTGGCAATATAGCAGACCGCTAAGTGGCCATAAATGACAACCCTCACAGTGACACTCAAAAAGGATTGTGTGAGAAGCAGGGACACTGAGTCCCACCTTGGCCCAAGGAATTAAAAAGCTATAATTACACGAGCCAATCATTTCCAGGAACATTATCAAATTAATGTGGGCTGTATGGGGAAAAATGATTTTGCCTCTGAGGTATATTGATCTTAGAAGCTAAAGAGTGAAATCATAAAATTAATTAATTTTATTGCCAAGGAGGGGACCTTACGGAGACGTTCAAGGATTGAGTCACCTACTGACATCTTGCGACATCCTGCCTTATTTGCTTAATCGCTGCGGTGATCTACAGAACAGGGATCGTGCTGGGGAAGGCGTGTAAACAAAGCTCACAGAGGTACATGTCACTCATGCATTCAGAGCCATTAGCGAGCCCCGTAAGCGTGTTGGCCAAAGGTTAAAGTGCGCGGTCCTGGGGGGTGGGAAATCCTCTCAAGGAAGGAGCTGAGGGTCTGTTGCCGTGGCGTCGGAGCGGGGGCGGCATTCGGAGAGGGAATGAAAGATTCAGGGGGAAGCGGCGGTCAGAACGCAGCGTGCACAGAAGCCGAAAAGGCCGTTATTCTTACTCCGTTCCCTAAGCCTTAGTCTTTTCAAACAAACCACCCCGTTGGTCTTTGCTCTCGCTGTCTCTGCCTGTCTCGGTGTAGCGCGGAGGCCGAGTGTCAGTGCCACGGTTAAAATGGCGCGTTTTGGGCGCTCTGTGCTGTCCCTGGCCCTTGGACGTGAGGCTTTTCCAAACAGTGACTGGCACCAGGCCTACAGGCCTGTGTCTGCCTGTGTCTTCTTAAGAATCTGCGATAGGGGCATACCGCTCAGTCAACTAATGGAACACATTTGGTGGTTGTAAAAGTCCCATACACCTGTGGGGCTGAAGTGCTGATTACACAGTAGGACTGGGTGATACAAACAGCAATTTGTATCAGGGATACTTGACAAAATAGTCATTTTCACACTGAATCTGGTCACACCAAAGACTCTGAATGGTTGTTGTGGGTTTTTTTTTTGTGAGATTATAGAAAGCAATGCAAAATAAGTTATGGATGAGATATTTTCCCTCCAAAATTAACAACTTTGTTGTGTAATAGTCAAATGCTTAATGAGCTGTGGTAATAAACAAGGTAGAAATGACTAAGGGCAACAAGAAGTGATTTGGCTCTGTAATTATCCTTTACGAAGTAAACAGTGTTAGATGCTGCGAGGTAGCTACTCATTTGCTATCGTTTAACATCCTGTAGTAATCACTGTGGAAGGTAAATCAACAAAAACAGCTCCAGCGCAGTCACAACAGTGTCTGGTTCAGTGCATCAAGTCATTGGTGTTTTAGTGGTTTTGCTATAGGTATTTTGGTTATTGGAATTTTAGTGATATTAATTATTTCAGGCTTTGTAGAATTTATGAATGCATACACATGCTTACAGATGCGTTTATTACACGGTAGCGCATGTGATATAGTCTTAGTTTGTGTGCTTAGAGTTGTAAGGGGAAAGATTTTCTGTCTTGTTAAAATAGTCTTGTCTAAATATGCACTCATCTGTCATTTAAAAGAAGAGCATGTGCCTTGTTAAGCTCACATGGTTCATACTGACCTAGAAATAGTTTTGCTTAGCTAATAAAAAAATTCCGTTGTTGTCTTGTGCTGAAAGCTAGCAAAATTCCACCCCAGATATCACAAGAGATTTATGTGCCCACAAATTAAAACTTAAAAATTTTTAAATTTTTAAATCCCACATAACAGATGGCCATCGTGTTCTGCTCACTGGAAGTGTGGACCGTTGAATGACAGCAGAACGGTTTCAGCAACGGTAGAGCTAGCAGGGCACTGAGGGAATATTTCAGAGATTCACCCCCATCCAAAAAGAAAAAGCCCCAACCCTGCAGGCGCTTCTCCTCACACCCTGGTAAGGGTGAAAGGTGCGGGGGGCAGGTGTGGATGCAGGGCAGGTTCCTCCCTCAGCACCGCCGCACGCTTGCGAACAGGACCACATCCTGCAGGCACCACCGCACCCCGCCAGGCCGATGGGAAACGAGGGGTGTCGGAGAACCCGCCGGTGCAGACGACTAGATGAAGGGCACATCTGTCTCAATCACGCTTTGATTTAGGCTCGGGACGTGGGCGGAAACGGTCATAAATGACTCCAGTTACTGGGTCATGTGATCGATAGCAGGGGTGAAGAGTGCCAGATAAATTGTCCCCCAAGGACTGTTTGCTTACCACAGCAGCCCAAGACATGTTTGGATGTACTGATGGCACATATTTACTTAGTACGTGCTGTATATGGTTTATCAGCAGTCCACTTTTGAACTTGAATAAACAAGGCAACACAATATAATGCTGTTAACTTTTCTGTGGTATTATTTTTTTTTTTATTAAAGAGAACAGATGTGCTTATTCTGTAGTGTGAATCAAACTGTACTCTTTCCTGTGCAATTATCCTGCAGGATAAATCCTATTAAAAGCTTGAAGTGGAACCTGAGGTAAAATCCTAGAACCTGAAAAAGGTTCAAAGTTCAAGCTTCAGTAGTGTGGCCCTGTTGTGCTGATTAATGTCCATTTCCATGGGCTGCTTCATGAGAGTAGTCTGGGTCACATGACCCTGGAGGTCTGAGCCTTTAGACCTTCCCAAGTCGGCGAGGAGCATGTGGGCTGAAACCTTTCAGCAACTTTCAAATATGACAGTTTCTCTTTTTGTGTTCGTTTTGAGGTCACCTACTTTTGGAACAATCCCGGTCCTGCTCAACCCGTGAACGGCGGCGTTGCGAGCTTCATCCCGATTAACCACGCACTCGCTCGGCTCCTTCAGCATCCGGTTGTGGTTCAGCTGGCCTGTTCCCGCCCGCGGAATAATTCACCGCGCTGTGTTCCTTCACAAGGCAGCCATCTGGAACACGAGATGGAAGGAACTTTGGACAAACAATGCATGCGGGTGACGTGCCCGTCTGATGGTGATCTTGAAGCGTTACCGGGCTGTGTGAGAGAGAGCGCGTGCAACTCCGAGAGCGAGGGAAATCTCAGCCACACACCGAGGGTGCATGAATGTGTGTGACTGTGTGTGTGTGTGTATGTAAGAGTGCGTGAGAGATTATTTTAGATGTGGGCGATATCTCCACATTTCTGTCAGCGTCCCCCCTGCAGCCGTCCTCTTGCTCCAGCGCGGCTCGTTGCTAACGGCCGTGTGTTGCCAAGGACTCTGCCCTCTACCGGGCTGTGCGTCCGGTGCCCTGGGTTTACGATGCTGTTTGTCGCGAGCGACTTTGCCCGCCCTCCAAACGACAGCTAATTGAACCTCGTTTCCGTGGCGAGTGCCTCCGGACGACACACCCCTGACTCCTCCTCCTACCCGCCGGCGAAATTGCTTGGGATAATCAAAAGAAAACCATCCCCCCCTCCCTCCCCCCTCCCCCAGTCACCGTTTACCACCGGCTGTGTGGCTGTGGATGTCCACTTAGGTAGACGCGAAGATAGAAAATTCGATCCGTGCCAAACAGAAGGGTCTGAGGTGGCTTTGGCTTCAGGGTTCGTCACGCTTCATTTGAATAGGTTGACGAGCTCCACGGGTGTAACGGGCCATGCGGTCTTCCATACTAATGTTTGTTTGCGGGCGAACCTGCCAGCAGTGATGTCTGCTGTTGCGCTCACGAGGTTGTGGCCAGTCAGGTGTTTGCTCTGTATGTTGTTAGGCTGTAAAAGGCCTTAGACCTAAGCTTGAAATGCACCACCATGTGATGGTGTCCCGGGAGCCGTCGTCTACTCTAAAAGTAACGGGAATCTTCTGTGGAAGATGGAGCCATGCCAGGACACCATTAGGAGATTTTGTTCAACCGGATCGATTTTTTTAAGGTCAGGAAGGCCATGATGCAATCAGTGTTCCTCTTGTCCAGTCCTAAAGCCAGCAGTGGTGACTGGACCATTCCTGTTATGTGGTTTGTTATCATTAACAATTCATATGGCTATTTTGATGAATGACAACTGTCAGTAGCCAATGAGGAAACAGGAAGGTGAACATCACAGCTGACATGGGAGGGAGCGCTGGCTTTAGTGCTGGGGGAAGAACATGAATGTGTTCACTATATCATTCAATAACTACTGCCCTCGATCGAGGTCATGATGGAGTATTTCTCTTGCTCTGTCTGAGTGTGTGTGTGTGTGTGTGTGTGTGTGTGGTACTTCTACCTTTTTTGCAGACATGTAGTAGTATCTGACAGCTGTAGCCTAAAGCTTGTGTTTATACTTGCATTTTCTA
Organism: Brachyhypopomus occidentalis; assembly: GCA_020368025.1. NCBI lineage: Eukaryota > Metazoa > Chordata > Actinopteri > Gymnotiformes > Hypopomidae > Brachyhypopomus > Brachyhypopomus occidentalis. The sequence goes on from JAGXOD010000078.1 coordinate 1,666,859, forward strand.
GTGTCACAGTGTCATGTCTGACTTTATGTGTGTGGTGTTTTTCTGGTCTAGAGGTAGCTTAGCTTTGCATGATACATTTAGTGGTTCCCTAGACAGGCTCCTATTGGGAAATTAGAAGTGTCAAACCCTACAGTGCGGGAGCCCTCATTGATTTTGCCGAGTGCGTCCTCCAGGAGGACAGAGGAGTAAAGTGACAGGGCCTCCCATGCTAGCAACGTACACGTTTAGTGGTTTTCAACCACTAGAAAAAAATACATTTCACAGAAGTGAGTATGGAGAGCGGCCTGACTGAGGGAATTAATTAGTGAATGAATGAATGAAGGAGTGAGGGAGGGAGTGAAGGAGTGAGGGAGGGAGTGAGTGGAGGAGTGAGGGAGGGAGTGAGTGAAGGAGGGAGTGAGTGAAGGAATGAGGGAGGGATTGAGTGAGGGAGTGAATGAAGGAGGGAGTGAGGGAGGGAGTAAGGGAGGGAGGAAGAGAGTGACCACATGTGCGAGGGAGGGAATGAAGCCGTCGTGTATTGCTGCATTAATGGCTGAACTAATCAGTGCGTGGTGATGATGTGCAGCGGGGGAAGGGAGCCGCTCGGAGCCCAGTGGGTTGGACTCGTCTCGCTGCTGCCTGTTCTCCCTCTCAGGTTCCCCTGGTCAGGCAGACCTGGGGTTGCTTCTGGCTAATGGGGAGGCACGGTGTGCAGTGACTGGGGGCAGATAATGAACTACATATTTTGCCGGAACGAAGAAACAAAAGAAAAGATGTTCCAGATTGGAGGCTTGGAGGTCAGCCCGGCATGCGTGCTCTCTCGGAGGAAATGGAGAACCGCGGCCCATGATGGGTTGCCAGATATGCGATATTTCCTCCCTGCCACTGCCCCCCCCCCCGTCCCCTCCCCTCCTCCCCTCACTCCACTGGCCAGCACGCGCTGGGCTCCCGGCAGCCCGAGCCACGCAACGGAGCGGCCGTAGCTGCAATCAGCCGCTCCACACACACCTTCACACTTTTTCCTGGCATTTTCGTATCAGCGTGAGGCAAATGGTGGCTGCTGCCGCCTGTGACATAACCGTTCCCTCACACGCTCACGCACGGGGGAGGCGCACATGCCTCGCTGTCCTGCTGGAGCCCTTCGCTTTCTTTGCTTTCTTTGAGGAGAGACGTGTGCGTGCGTGCGTGTGTGTGTGTGTGTGTGTGTGTGTGTGTGTGTGTGTGTGTGGGTATGGGCGCATGCATGCAAGTGCATACATGTTTGTATGCATGATTTGAAATATAATCCAAACACAATGATGAATTCTCTTAAATATGTCACAGTGAGCAGAATCCAGGCCTCTTATCTGTCCTGTGGTGTCCTGGTCTTTCCCACGACTACTCCGAATGACTTTATCAGTGAATCACACCGAGAAGACAAGGGCAGAAGGAAAAAAAGATCGGGGAGGGATGTGAAAAAGAAAAACCAGAGAAAAGAGGGATGGCTAAAAGCTAAAATGCATTCAGGCTTGGTTTCCTAACCACTGACATTCCCCGAGCCAAACGCTTCCTCCTGCGGTGGACTGAAACTCCACTCTGTTTCGAAGTTTCCCTCGGACTCTGTCATCAATAGCTGCACCTGACGGTCCCTCATTATCACGAGCTTAACTCGTCATCTCAGAATGACACGTGGCTCTTTAAGTGCTTGGTGATGAGTATCAGCACGCGCTGAGCAGACCGACCTGTTCTGCCTACGCTTTGGTGTGTCCTTGTGATGCAATGATATAGCTCGACGTACAGCTCGGTGATGTGGTTATAGGTACAGTTACGTGCGCATGCTAACAGTGACGTCCGACCCTCTCGACTCCTCAGTGTCGTCCGTCGCAAACGAGGTCACGTCGACGCCGTTCGCCAGGAGGAGCACGACGGCGGCTGGCAGCACCACCGGCGGCGCCCACCGCGGTCAGGGCAACATGACGGGCACGCTGGTGCCCCGGCAGGGCGGAGGGGCCCCGGACCCGGTGCTGGAGCAGCCTGGAATACCCCACCCCACCGGCGCCAGCCTCACACCCTCCAGCAGGCGCTTCTGTGACAGCACGGAGGTCCGCGACATCGTCTGGCCCCAGACGCACCGCGGCATGAGTGTGGAGCGGCCGTGTCCGAAAGGCACCAGAGGTGTGTGTGCGCGCATGGGTTCGTTGGTGCAGGTGTGTGTGTGTGCATGGCTATGTATGTGCATGAGTGGAAACTTAACATTTTTACAAAGTAAACTTTTGTGTTAAATCTACTAATTCAGAAGTCCCAAGCGACCACTCTGGGCTTAAACGCAGGATATTATTTAACACCATAGGAGTTCATTTAACCCTGGTTATTATGCTGTGTATTTGTGAACAGTAGGGTGGGGATTTGTATGTTGTTGTGACAGCTTGGCTGTGGATTAGACAGGCTTCCGGCAGCACACACACACACCGTCTTCTGTTTCCCTGATGTGTTTGGGGAAGGCTTCCAGAGAAGGGCTTATCCTGGGGGTGGAAGGCATGGGGCTGAGGGGCAGGTTGGGGCAGAGGCAGTGTAACGTCAGCCTGGCTTCACTTCCTTCCTCCATGCTCAGGCATCGCGTCCTACCACTGCTCCTCGGTGGCCGGCACTTGGAGCGCGAAGGGCCCAGATCTCAGCAACTGCACTTCCCACTGGGTCACACAGGTGGCGCAAAAGGTCAGTGAGAGATAACATTTCTACATACACGTTTGCATACCCAAATGCGCGTTTGCCTTTTTAAGTACGTGCTTTTTGTAATGGTGTGATGTGTACGCACCTCAGGAGGAACATCAAATACTTTCGCAGCAGCTCTTTAAAAATGTAATTACTGTTCATTAATTTTTTGTCTATAACTGCGGCCTTGTATCATTAAAGGAACCATGTTTGTTCGCCTGCAACAAGTGTCAGTTTACTCCCGTATCTGTTACACACCAATAGATTTACTCGCTGAACCAAATATGTGTTATCAACAAGGCTTCCTCCGCCACTCCTCAACCCGCTGTGTTTAACCCAAACGTGTCATTTGCTTCCCCGTAATCACACGTGTCTGCTTCTGAAACGGGTCAGATCCGGAGCGGAGAGAACGCAGCCAACCTGGCCAATGAGCTGGCGCGGCACACGCAGGGCCCCGTGTTCGCCGGCGACGTCACGTCCTCCGTGCGCCTGATGGAGCAGCTGGTGGACATCCTGGACGCTCAGCTTCAGGAGCTTCGGCCCAGCGAGAAGGACTCGCCTGGACGCAGCTTCATCAAGGTAGGAGCGCTGTGGTGCACGCCAGACCCGGCCAGGACCCGGCCCGGGGGGGGGTTGAGCTCGGGCTGTAACGCACCGCATTTCTGGGAGATTTGCAGCACCGTTACTGAAACGCAGAGCTGCTACTAATGTTTCTTTTTGTCGGGAGGTGTTTAGGCGAGATTGGCTTGTGTTTGCTTGGCATTAGTACGTTCTGTTTCCAGCGGCTCTTCTGGAATCCCTGAGCCCTGCGCAATTTGGAATTTGTGGATTTCCTGATCCCAATTGCCCCTGTAATTCCCAAAGCTTATTTTCCTGCCACTGTGGAATTCCTGAACCATTCCGCCGGCGCTGTGGAGTTCCTGAACGGTGACCCACTCGTGCCCATCTGCCCGGCAGAATACCTCGTCTTGTGTCTTTTACAATAACACTTTCTGCCTCTAGTCAGTGGAGAAGGTCACTCCTCTCCTGCTGTCTGTCAGTAGCACAGTAGTCTCTGGTCCCAAAGCTTCTTCACCCCACAACCTATCTACACACACACCCACACACACACACACACAAATCTGTTCCAGTTCACCTCCCCAGTAATTACAGGGTTGGCACATCCGACTCACCTGGTGCTTCAGATGTAAAAGCCACCACTAATGGTTAGCAAGCGTCTAAAAAAAGTAGAGGCAAGAAGCTGTGCCCCTCCGGAGCGTAATTGCCCCGGCGCACGCCGACGCGGCCGGGCAGGGCCGCGCTGGGGCGGGGGGTAGGTTCCTTGCTGGAAGGCCCACGGGGGGCTGCTGCTCTCTGGCGTGAAGGACGGTGGCCTGGTGGAGTGCGGGGGAGATGGCGGGACCGGAGGCTGTCGGCAGCCCCAAGGCACCGCTGTGGCGAAGGAAACGAAGCAGGCAGCGAACAGGGGGAGGAATCCGGTCCGCAGAGCGACGTTTTCATTCTCCTTCTTCTCAGCGTGCCCCCCCCACAGGATTGGCTTGTAGTGAACCTATTAGTCCGAGAATGTCCTGACTTACAAAATCTATAGAAAAAGAGACAGAAAGGAAAATCGGGCCAGAGAGAGAGAGAGAGAGAGAGAGATGAAAGGAGGAGAAGGAGAAGGGGGCACTTTGTTTTGATGGAACGACTAGCGTGGAGCACGAAACGATCATATCGCCAGATAGCACAATTATCCTGACCGTCAAATACAAATGACCTCCTCTAGCTCAATGTATTGAGTTTAATGGATTTTCGGGCTTCATTTGATTGTACGGTCCAGTTCCTGCCTCTCCACTCCTGCCTTTCCCAGTCTCCTTCCCTGCGATTCAGCAGTCCTGGTGTTTTGGTCCTGTAAGCTAGTTATGTATTCAAAAGACACTTTTAATTGAAAAGCGGGTGGTGGGGTTGCTCGGCTCGGCTGTGTCTCGTCCCCCTCTCCCACACGACTCCTCACGTCTCCTGCAAGGTCTCGAAATGCTTGATTGTACACGGGAATGCGGCACCTTGATGCTCTTTGGATGATGTCGACACTGGTTTAATAGGCCCTTGTGTTTTCTAACTCTCTCTCTCTCTCTCTGTGTTTTTGTGCGTGTGTATGACGGGTTGTTTGCGTGTGCGTGTGTGTGTGTGTGTGTGTGTGTCTCATTCCTGATCTTTACTCTTGGTGCGTGTGTGTTTTTTTCCTAAAAAAGCGTCAAAAGCGAGAAAAGACATGCAGGGCCTATATGAAGGTATCTACACAGCACCCAGCTTCCTGCTCCCAGCTTCCTGCTCCCAGCTTTGCTGCATGCAGCTTTGCTGACTGTCCATCCGTCTGTCCGTCCGTCTGCCTGGCTGTCTGTCTGTCTGGCGGGGGGACATCCTTGGCTGGTGTCTGACTCATTCTTAAGGCATTTTTGTTAGCATCTCTGCCCGTGTCTGTCTAGCTGCTGGGGATTTTTCGTTTGTTTGTTTGTTTGTTTTTTTATTGTTTTTGTTTCTGTTTTTAACACTTGCCTCTTGCTTCTCCCTCCTGCTTGCACTTTGCCTCTCTCTCTCTCTCTCTCTCCACTCCCTGCCTGCTCTTCCTTACCTTTCATCTCCCCCCCCCCCTCCCCCCCTCCGCCCCTCCACCCCTCCTACTCTCGTGCTGCTTCTCTTGCACACTCTCCCTTCTTCACACACTCTCTCACCCTCTGTCTGTCTGTCTCACCCTGTCTGTCTGTCTCTCTCTCTCTCTCTCTCTGTCTCCCACACTCTCTCTGTCTCCATGCTGTCTCTTTGCTCAGCTGTTTCTCGCTTTCTTCCCCTGCCTTGTTCTCTCTGTCTCGCCATCTGTCTCCTTCTGCTCTCACTCCTCAACCTCTTGTTCTCTCCTTCTCCTTTGTTTCCCCCCACTACCTCCCCCCCACGCACCTCCTCTCCTCTCTGGCCCTCCTCATCACTTGAGCATTATACAAGTAATTGCCTCCTTAGAGCCGTAATTGCACCATCCCCGTCTGCCAATAGTGTGATCAAAGTCACCCTCTTTAACTCGCACCATTTCCCGCTCTCTTTCTTTCTACTGGCTGGCAGGAGCCGCACGCCATTGTTTGAAGCGTCCATTTTCCTCGTTAGCGTATTTATGTTCGCTTGATACCGTCCCCTCGTCCTCGACGCCATTGTCGCCGCTCCCATTGTTTTCGGCATTTTATTCACTGAGAGGATCTGTGGTTGCAGCCGCATGAACTACGGCACAGTCCCACCCTGGTGCCGTATCAGACTCTTTCTGACTGCGATTCATGTGACAGAGAGATGCCCTCCCCCTTGTGTCTGCCAAGAGAAATAGCTACTTTGTGCCAGCTTCTTCAAATGCGTGCTATGATCTCCCTGGTTTGGAGTCCCTCCCCATTAAATCAGCGTCTCGGTGTTGACAAACTACCCTCAAATTAGGAATGTCTGAAGAGCCTTTTCTGTAGACTGTGTTTTACGGCCAGTTCTCAGGCGTCCGCCCGACCACGGCCCTCGTCGGAGACGGCGTGCTTCCCAGAAATGGAGCTTGCATGCTCCAAGGTTTTGGGGTGTCATAATAATCCGGCTGGTTTGGGCCAAAGGCCCTGAGGTCAAGAACCTGACCTGGGTGAGCCAGATCAGCCCTCACGCTGTACTGGACTCTCACTCTCCACCCCTCAGACCAAGACCAGGTAGAGGGTGGCCCGCTGACACGCCCTTTATTCAACGGCTGGTGACTCAGCGTTGCCCCCATAAAAAATAACGAAATAAACACAATTCCATGGTGTGCAAAGTTTACGCTTTCTTCTGTTTTGCTTCAGGATGCAATAAACTCACTGACTAATTACAATCACGAACATAGCAGCTAATTTAACATTGTGGTGAGGACACACGTGGGTTTCAGGTCGTCAATAGTGGGACACGTCTGCTGCTAGTGCACTTGCGGGACTAAGGACATATTCTGGTGAGACACGTGAGGTGTCCACAGTTGTAGTTCCCCGTGGTGTCTGTGCTTTAACACACCTGTTCCTGCCCATAAAGGTGATGAACTGAACACAGTCGGTTCTGTTACAGTCTGGAAAAGCACTTAAAGCAGGAAGGTAGGTGTCCTGAGGGTGGCCTGTCGCTGCCCGATGCTCAACAGCTTCCAGCTGACAGTAAAACGCGGAAGCAAGTGGTAAAAACGTTACAGCGGTCCACAGTGGTGATTGAGCAGTGAGCAGTTCACTGCCAGTGTAAAATCACCACGAACACGAGGATACGTCCGCCATTCTACGCACAGATGCCCAATGCCACAGAATCCCGACTAACGTGACCCGTCGACTTGAGTGGATCCCGATCCATTTCCATCTACTGCAATTTGTCGACCCGAGTGGACCATGATGCATGTCTAGCATGTCTCCTGACCCGGTGGAGGCTGGGCTGGGTGTCTGCTGAGCTGCTTCCCCCCCAACGCTAACCGTGTTCCCGGTGTAACGTTTTACCACAAACCTCCACTGCAGGCTTGGTGTCGGGAAGCTGGTCCCAGTGTGTTTAAAAAAGGGAAGTGAGAGTGTTTAAATACAGGAAGTGCCTCAGGGCGCTTTAATTCCGTCCGCACTCCTGCTCCCAGGCTGGGAGGCATGAAAGGATTTTGATTGGAATCGAGTAAGAGGACAGGAACGTTCTGCTGGTGCCCTCCTGCCTGGCGGGCCTTCTGGAGACAGATCCCGCCGCCTGATAAGTCGCTTTTCCTTCCCAGGAAAAAGCATCCGCTCATGTGGTTAGATCCTGTTGTGGAGTTGTAATCATAATTGTTCTTTGGAAAACAGGCCCTTTGTGGAAATAGGGAATCACAGAAGAATGTGGCATTTATTTGGAAAGTAGTTTCTCTCCGGAATTTGCAATAACAGCCCCTGTAATGGTTAAATGACAAACCTAGCACACATCTACACACCCACACACACACACAAAATAGGCACCTGACACACACTCGCAATTCCAGGCATATCACAAAGTCTTATTTGGACCAAATACCCACGTCCTGAAGTCCGCGGCCCCCCCAATCATAGCTGTATGTGATGAGTCTCATTTACTTTCATTACCCCCTCATGCACCCCATGCAAGGAGGCTTTTTTGGGGAGGGGTGGGAATTGTGGGAAAGGCAAATATCAACCTACTGTCATCTTCCTTGTTTCCACGGTTACAGGCCATTGTGGACACGGTTGACAACCTCCTGAGGCCAGAGGCCCTGAAGTCCTGGGGGGACATGAATTCGACGGAGCAGACACACACTGCCACCATGTTGCTGGACACCCTGGAGGAAGGTGCCTTCGTCTTCGCAGACAACCTGATTGAGCCCGCCATCGTCAGTGTGCCCGCTGATAATATAAGTAAGTCATTTCATCAGGCGCGTTGAGGTAGAGTCGATGATGAGGCTTCTGTGTGAAACAGAACTCTGCCGGCAGGGTGCCGACGCTTTTTACATACTGTTATTTATGTAAAAACGGAATTTTGGATGGCCGAGGTCTGTTCCTTGCCTCTGTGTGTGTGTGTGTGTGTGTGTGTGTGTTTGGATATTCAGCAGTGCTCTGTGCGAGAGACCATATAGCAGGGCAGTTCAGAGGCTGAAAGTTTGTCGACATATCGTCCGAAGACTTAAACCCAAACATGGGAAAGTTACCACAGGCCAGAGGAGAGACAAAATGATACGTTGGATCTTGTTTTGCAGCTGCCTGTAATTTGAACACCACATTTCTCCCATGTGTTCTCCAGCTTGCACCTTCCACATTAGCTGACTTCATCTTATGAGCTTTGAATGAATGAATTTGACTTTGAAGTTGGGGACAAGTCAAGCCAAAAATTGAATTCGTACCTTTCTCTCCATTACAATTTCAAATAATGTTTTACGGTGACTTCAAACATTTGCAACATATAAACAGGCGTTTGTACAATTAAGAGCGGTGATGTCACGACAGGGTGGGGTCAGAGACCAAAGACACGTTTTACTCAGCACAGCTTTCAGAGAGGACGATTGGCGAGTCATTTGCATACGGAGGTGTAGCGTTCAGGCTGTATGATCTCTGACCGCAGTGGTGCTAGGGTGCGTGCGTACTCCGCTGTGGCGTAAGTCACCGATGCATTGTGGTGCTAGGGTGCGTGCTAACTTCGCTGTGGCGTAAGTCACCGATGCGTTGTGGTGCTAGGGTGCGTGCGCTGTGGCGTAAGTCACCGATGCGTTGTGGTGCTAGGGTGCGTTGTGCTGTGCGTAAGTATGCGTTGTGGTGCTAGGGTGCGTGCGTACTGCGCTGTGGCGTAAGTCACCTGCGTTGTGGTGCAAGGGTGCGTGCTAACTTCGCTGTGGCGTAAGTCACCGATGCGTTGTGGTGCTAGGGTGCGTGCGTACTCCGCTGTGGCGTAAGTCACCGATGCGTTGTGGTGCTAGGGTGCGTGCGTACTCCGCTGTGGCGTAAGTCACCGATGCGTTGTGGTGCTAGGGTGCGTGCGTACTGCGCTGTGGCGTAAGTCACCGATGCGTTGTGGTGCTAGGGTGCGTGCGTACTTCGCTGTGGCGTAAGTCACCGATGCGTTGTGGTGCTAAGTCACGTGCGTACTGCGTTGTGGGTAAGTCTACGATGCGTTGTGGTGCTAGGGGTGCGTGCGTACTGCGCTGTGGCGTAAGTCACCCGATGCGTTGTGGTGCTAGGGTGCGTGCGTACTGCGCTGTGGCGTAAGTCACCGATGCGTTGTGGTGCTAGGGTGCGTGCGTACTGCGCTGTGGCGTAAGTCACCGATGCGTTGTGGTGCTAGGGTGCGTGCGTACTGCGCTGTGGCGTAAGTCACCGATGCGTTGTGGTGCTAGGGTGTGGTGCGTATGCGTTGTGGCGCTGTGGCGTAAGTCACCGATGCGTTGTGGTGCTAGGGTGCGTGCGTACTGCGCTGTGGCGTAAGTCAACGATGCGTTGTGGTGCTAGGGTGCGTGCGTACTGCGCTGTGGCGTAAGTCACCGATGCGTTGTGGTGCTAGGGTGCGTGCTAACTTCGCTGTGGCGTAAGTCACCGATGCGTTGTGGTGAACGTTTCCGGGAGAACGGCTGTCAGCCAGCATCACAGACCAGCTCTTTCAGCTTTGAGCTTTGCTCGTTTGTGAAGAGGAAGAGGTTTTGGCGGCAGTGGGAGAGGCTCTCGTTTCCTTGTCCTTTTTAAAACTCGCACTTTTTTGTTTTGTTTATTTGCATAGCGTGCCACACTGATTTAGCAAAAGCGACATAAAACCCCAGCATTCACACGCGTAAAAAGTTTGGATTGCGATTCGGGTTTAGTTTCAGTTGTCAGCGCGTCTGTAAGGGCTGTGAGTGGTGCGGAGTGCGGTGGCAGCTGTGAAGGTGCTTGTTTCATGGATGTGCTGATAAAAAATGTTAAAAAAAAAACAAATAAACAAATAAATAAATAAAGGGGCTCTTTTGGAGGAGGGTTTATTGAGCAGAGAGTGGAGGGGATTTGAAAAAGGGCGGATTTGCCTAGTGCACAGCGTGAAGTGGGCTTAATTTCTCTGGGCCACTCAGAGCAAAGCTTCCACGCGCCTGTGCCAGTTGACTTTATTAGTAACGTGAGCTCATTCATATTAGTCAGCTTTACGCACTCGACTGTCATTTGTGGCACAGGCCTTTGGGTTGCCATGGTTCTGCCTATAACCTTTTCCTCAATGGCTCCTCCCCCCCCCCCCCTTCCCCCCCCCTGGCTTTGACTCCGGAGTCAGCTGCGTGGAAACTCTCGTCAAACTCCCATTGAGCTACTGCACCTGTTTTACACTGCTCTCAATCAGGTCCTTTGAGCTGTGCTTGAATATTAAAGTAAGTATAGGGCTAGTATATTTCAGAATTTCAAAAACCAGACACAGACGCTATTTGAAAAGCAGATGTCAGGAAAGAGTTACTATCCTCTCGAGCGACATCGGAGCGGATTATCAAAAATCTGTTTCTTCTTTGCAAGATCTTTTTTTTGCTTCTTGTTAATTAGCTCCAGCGTCTACATCGTCCTCATGTTTCATTTTGCTGCTTTTTCTGCCCCTCTCATGCCCGTCTCGTGCGCGTCTCGTGCGCGTCTCATTCCCGTCTCACAGGCCTGCACGCTTGCCTTCACAGGCGAGTGGTGGAGCTTTTTGGGGCTGTTTCTGCAGCTCTGAATACAACCACACACAGCTGTCCTTGAGGCCAGTGTGCTATACGCATTTGTTGCCATGTGGACACAATAAACCCTGAATGCTCAGGCCTTAAACGAGATGAATCAAATGCGCTTCTTGCAGAAAAGGAGAGAACCCCTCAAACCAGCCACGTAGCATTGCAGCAAATGCGAAACAGGAGGCAATTCTATGTGTTTGTAGACTGTAATGCCTGCTTCTCTGTATGAAGAGCTTTACTTTAGTGTAGCCCAGTGTCTGAGAACAGCATTCATTCTTAATGATAATGGGCATAAATGTCTTAAACGACTTTCCTACCTCCACCATCAGTCACCCACCTCCCTGCTACAAACACACCTCGCACACCACCTCTTCATACACACACATACGCACGCACACACGCGCGTGCATGCAAGCTTTCTCAGTCTCCCTCCACTTCTCCCTTTGAGAAATGGAAGACGTGATAATGTGGTCTGGGGCCCGTTGGCTATGAGGCTGACAGAACGTGCTCGGGACCACGTTGGGGAACTTTTTACTCTGGAAAATGATACACTTGTTCACTTCTCTCCTCCCCTCTCGCCTTCTCTCTCTCTCCCTCTCTCTCTCCCTCTCTTTCTCCCTCTCTCATGCATTCCCTCGCTCTCTCTCACTCTCTCTCCTTCTCTTTCTCCCTCTCTTTCCCTCTCTCTCTCTCTTTCTCTCTCTCACAGACATTCTCGCTCTCTCCCTCACTCTCTCTCCTCTCTCTCTTTTCTTCTCTCTCTCCTTCACTCTTGTTCCACTCTCACTCTCTCTCACACACACACTCTCTCTCTCCCTCTTTTGCACACCCTCCCTCTCTTTTATGCATTGTCTCCTGCTGGTAATTAGCATAATTTATCCCAACCACAACACAAGGGTAACTGCTTGGGGAGTGAAGAAGACGTGGCGGACAGGTGCGGGAAGAAAAGGAGGCGGGCGAGGCAGAGCGCAGGTTCCTCCACCCGTTCCAGGCGCCGGCTGGAGGAGAGCTGGGGATGGGCTGTGTGGGGAGGAGCGGGCCAGGGGCAGTGGGGTGGGTGGGGCGGTGGTGTGGGTGGTGTCTGTTCTCGCCCACGCTGCCGTCTGGCTTTCCTGTGCTCTCCCACATCAAAGGAAGTGCGGTGCGGGTGTGAAAGGTCGGCAGCTCCGCTGCGTCTCGGCCCTGATCGTCTCAGCTCAAGACTCCCAACTTATCGGCAGCCACGGGGGAAACTCTAAGGCTAGTGATAGGTTTGATCTCTGCGGTATTTGACGCTTACATACTAGCAGTGTGTGTGTGTGTGTGTGTGTGTCTGGACGGCTAAATGCTCCATATCTTTCTTTTCAGCACACATTGTCAGACACGCTAGTATCTCCAGCTAATGCTAGTGGCTAAAAGATACAGCAGGTTAGCATTTGCCTTCTTTAATGGCAGTTTTTAATGGTTTTATCAGTGTTATTGTTGAATTTTCCTCCCAACTGCTGCTGGCAACAATGACAATAATGGAATCATAGCTGCGTATAGAACAGCAGGTAATGGCTACAGATTAAATACAGGGCAGCTTACAGCACAGACATAACGTTTCCAAATGATTTTCAATGCAATCCGCTCCGACAGCAGAGCAGTGCCATAATCCGCGCTGACAAATACGGCCCTCGCGATCCAACATCAGATTGGTGCTGACTCCTGTGTCCTGTGAATCTTCCCGCAGTGCTGGACGTGCACGTGCTGAGCACCGACGGGCAGGTCAAGGACTTCAGGTTCCCGCAGGGCAGCAGAGGAGGTGTCACCATCAAGCTCTCTGCCAACACGGTCAAACTGAACAGCAAGAACGGTGAGTGAGGGACAGGTGTGGCTGGCGGGCACTTTACCACCTGTGTAACCCTTCACAAGTGGGTCAGTGTGCCTGCTAGGCCCTCCAGTACAACAACCTATCAGCTCTATACTACTCAATCAACGTGTCTAAAGGCAAAAGCAATGCATATTCCTTCCTTAATGCCATAATTTTTTGAGCAAGGATCTAGAGCCTGTGGTATTAGAACAGATTATATTGGATTAACATCCAAGGTGAGCAAAGACCTCCCATTCCTCATCTGGGATCATCCCTGTGGCCACCGTCAACCTGCCTCCTCTTCCTGAGATGTGATTTCCTGTTTCCTGTGCGCAGGGGTGGCGAAGCTGGTGTTTGTGCTGTATAAGCACCTGGGACGCTTCCTCACCACGGAGAACGCCACTCTCAGGCTGGCAGACGAGGCGGGCGTGCAGAACCACACCCTCACCGTCAACTCCCACGTCCTGTCCGCCTCCATGAACAAGGAGTCCAGCCGCGTCTTCGTCTCCGAGCCCGCCGTTTTCACCCTGGAGCACCTCGACGTAAGCAGCTCTTTCACGCCGCGGGCTTCTAGTGTTGCGCCTGTTCATTGTATCACTGGAGATGAAAAGGGGAACCTTTGGCCTGCGTGGTGAAATGCTTCGGTGTCGGCGCGCGAAGCAGGAACATGAGGAAATGTCTCTGCTTAAATCTGTGACACGAATCAGGTTACATTGAAATGTAATGGTGTAGAAATCCAGAGTGTATTGTTCCCTAATGAATATGAGCATCAGTACTTACTAATTAGTGTAGCTAGACTTTCCACCTGAGGCCACAGAGACGTGATAAGCTGTACTGTGTGTGGTGATCAAGGCCACGCTTGCAGTTCATGCGAATAGTTCTGGCACTGGTAGCCCGATGTCCCGAAGAGTCCTGATAAAGTCCTGCTCCTTTGTTTGTCCTTTCAGACCGAGAACTACTTCAACCCAAACTGCTCCTTCTGGAACTACTCTGAGAGGAGCATGATGGGATACTGGTCCACTCAGGGCTGCAAATTGCTGGATACCAATAAGACCCACACCAGCTGCTCCTGTAGCCACCTCACCAGCTTCGCCATCCTCATGGCACACCGGGGACACGTGGTGAGAAACGTTGGGCGGAGTCTCCTTGGCTCCTTCCCTACACCCACAACTCTGCAGCAGTCTGAGGGCAGATATCAGATTCCTCTTTTCCATACCTCTAGACTCTTAACTCGCATACTTTCTGACAAAGGTCAACTCGAGCTTTCTACGTATTTATAATAAGGTTCCAGGAACCGAGACAGACTGGCGAAGGCCTCTCAGAGTCATCAGAAAATTGACATGGGGGAGGACGGCATTAAAGAGGTCATTGCGCCCCACACGACCCAGGGATTCAGAGGCAGGAGTCTTGCTGAGGTCAGAGGTGAAGTGTGTCCCACAGGACTAAAGGGTTTCAAAGGGAGGAGCCTCGCGGAGGTCAGAGGTGAACTGCACTCGTGTGTTTGTAGCTTGGAGCTAAAAGCCTGTGAAACCAGAACAGGGAGTGTCGATTTGCACAGCCACTCGACGTAGGCTAAGAGGCACGGCGTGACGAGGAACAACCTTCTCCGAGAGCAGTCCAACTACAGGACGATTACACGATTAATATCACAGGGAACTAGCATTTAGCCTGTAATAAATGTGGAACCATGGGGTTTCGCGGTGGATGTAATTAAAGATCTCGTCTCGTGAACTCTACCCCAACCATCGCTTGATACAAGCAGTAACATTAACCACAATTATAAGGCCACCATTCGACAGTATAGACCACAGACACATCACCCCTGGTCTGACCTTCAAGCTTCTGGGCCCTGGCAGGACACGGATTTAATCAAAACTAAACCCTGATCTGAGCTTCTGATTTAGTGTGCTAACGTACAGCTATTCCACAATGAAGTAAGATGGGGCTGGAATTAGCGTTCAATCCTTATGAGATCAGTCAGTGACATTCCAGCTTCTTCTTCCTGGGAAAGAGTTTTGAAAGTTGCCATGCGTGTTCCGTTAGGCCCTACAGAGTGCCCAAGTATTGAAATTGTAAAATAATCTTTCACGTAGGACTCCGACCTTGTATGCTATATTCTGGTGACTTTCTGTACTTTGATTCCCTGAAGAACGCAGTGGTACTCTGATTGTGTCATGGTAATTGACTGTCACTGATGGCTACTCATTGTAAATGACTGCAAACAGGAGACCTTTGTGTCGTGCTACATCATCATCAGCACTCACCATTGGGAAGGGAGGAGAGGGCGAGTGGTGAGAGGGTCAAATCTGGGGTTTAGCAACAAGCTATGGGACCCACGGTGGCGCGAGTAGTGTGAGAGGTAATGGTGAGAATGCGGTCATTACCAGCGTTAGCCGTGTTAGAAGGGAAGTCAGGGGCTACGTGGTGGCGCGGGCCGCGTGAGAGGTAATGGTGAGAATGCGGTCCTGTCAGTACCGTCATTAGCCGTAATGGCAACGGACACGTGAGCGTGGGCTGGGGTGGAGCATGGGCATTAGCAGCAGTGTGTGTGTGTGTGTGTGCGTGGGAGTCTGCGGGGAGATGTGTGTGTTGATGCTGACAGCGCAGTGCATAAGCAGGTTACAGCGGTGAGTGCAGGTGAGTGCAGGTGAGTGCAGGTGAGTACAGGTGAGTGCAGGTGAGTGCAGGTGAGTGCAGGTGAGTACAGGTGAGTGCAGGTGAGTGCAGGTGAGTGCAGGTGAGTGCAGGTGAGTACAGGTGAGTGCAGGTGAGTGCAGGTGAGTGCAAGTGCAGGTGAGTGCAGGTGAGTGCAGGTGAGTGCAGGTGAGTGCAGGTGAGTGCAGGTGAGTGCAGGTGAGTGCAGGTGAGTACAGGTGAGTGTGAGTGCAGGTGAGTGCAGGTGAGTGAGTGCAGGTGAGTGCAGGTGAGTGCAGGTGAGTACAGGTGAGTGCAGGTGAGTGCAGGTGAGTGCAGGTGAGTGCAGGTGAGTACAGGTTAGTGCAGGTTAGTGCAGGTGAGTGCAGGTGAGTGCAGGTGAGTACAGGTTAGTGCAGGTTAGTGCAGGTGAGTGCAGGTGCAGGTGAGTACAGGTGAGTGCAGGTGAGTGCAGGTGAGTGCAGGTGAGTGCAGGTGAGTACAGGTGAGTGCAGGTGAGTGCAGGTGAGTGCAGGTGAGTACAGGTGAGTGCAGGTGAGTGCAGGTGAGTACAGGTGAGTGCAGGTGAGTGCAGGTGAGACAGGCACAGTAATGCGCTCGCTAGCGACGGAGGTGCGGGGTTAGTGCAGCAGAGCGGAGTTGTGAGTGTGTGTGTGTCTCCATCACGGCTTTGAATGCCGATTTGGGTCCATACTCCAGCAGAGCTGTGGTGAAACACAGGCTATATGCTTAATGGCCATTTACATGTCCGAAGTTTCAGGACGCCATGATTAATGGTGCTGTTGGGTTCTGGGTTGTGTGGCTGTCCGTTTGTCACTGCATCATCAGTTTATGCAAGAAATTGATTCCAGTTGTTGCTGTTGGTTCTAAATATCAGGACCAAAGTAGCATCACTGACAGGGCAACTGGCCGATAAATCAATTGGGGATAGTGAATAAATCAGGTCTACCAAAATCAACTGCTTGTTTAGAAGCAAGAGCTCGTGAGCTCGGCAATAGCAAAGAGTCTGCAGTGCTCTTAATGAAATTAGACACGTCCAGTAGATTGGGAACATTCAGTAGGGATGTAGGTGCAGGTGTGTGGAAGACCAAAAGGGACACAAACCCCCAACACGACTGCACTGGTTATGCTCAAGATCCACAAACCTAAGTTGCTCAGGGATGCATAGAAGAACACGTAGAGTGGTGAAGCAAAGCCTTCTGGGTAGCTGGCATGAGCATGATTAACCGATGGAGGAATTTGTGGAGGGAAGAATGGGAGCCCCGCCCCCTTGCTTGTGTGCGGTCTGGCTGCAGCTCGCTGTACTGGATCCAGGATCCGGTCACTTAGTCTTTATCGATGACGAGACTTCTGACAGCAGCAGCGCTTCTGAATGGTGCACCGGTCCAAACGGGCGGAACCGCTCAGATCCAGCCAAATGCCGTAGAACCGCCAACGGCACCTCACCTTGCAGAAGGACGATGACCCGAAAGATGAGGTCGGCCAAGTCAGTCAGTCACCCTGTCGCCCGCTGCGTGCGAATCAGACTCGCTGAAATGAGGACTGGCAAACAGCCTCTGAAATGTGCGGGAAGAGGGAAGGTCTACACCGCACGCCTGGGTGGGAAGAGGGAAGGTCTACACCGCACGCCTGGGTGGGAAGAGGGAAGGTCTACACCGCACGCCTGGGTGGGAAGAGGGAAGGTCTACACCGCACGCCTGGGTGGGAAGAGGGAAGGTCTACACCGCACGCCTGGGTGGGAAGAGGGAAGGTCTACACTGCACGCCTGGGTGGGAAGGGAAGGTCTACACCGCACGCCTGGGTGGGAAAGGGAAGGTCTACACGCCTGGGTGGGAAGAGGGAAGGTCTACACCAAACGCCTGGGTGGGAAGAGGGAAGGTCTACACCGCACGCCTGGGTGGGAAGAGGGAAGGTCTACACCGCACGCCTGGGTGGGAAGAGGGAAGGTCTACACGCCTGGCACAGTCTGCCGATGTTAATGGATTGCAGACTCCGAGCAGCCAAGGGATTTGCAAATAAAATAACAATTTTATTTATGATTGTGTTCATTTGAGCAATTACTTATGGGCCTTTGAAATGGCTGGGAGAGATATGTGTGTCCTTATGTGCTTTTCTCCCCCCCGTGTAGATGTAAATATCCCAGAATTAAAGCTGACAGGCTGTATATTAAACACACATTCATTGGTTTATTTCAAACCCAGTGTGTGGGAACACACAGGTAAAATAACAAAAAAATAAATTGCGTTACTGTCCAATTGCACACAGACACGAGCGCGTGGTGGTGCGTCAACCTCTGTCTCCGTGACTGTCGCAGGTCGACAGGGGCGTCCACGAGCAGCTCGTCGGCATGGTGACGCGCATGGGCATCGTGGCGGCCCTCCTGTGCCTGGCCGCCAGCATCTTCACCTTCTGCTTCTTCCGTGGCCTGCAGAGCGACCGCAACACCATCCAGAAGAACCTGTGCGTCAACCTCTTCATCGCGGAGCTCCTCTTCCTCGTGGGCATCAACATGACGGAGCCCCCGGTAGGCTAACGTCCGTGCGGCTTCCTCAGATCTGTGCGAACGTCACCCCGTTCAGAATGCGCCCTTTGCTTTGGGAGAATGAAAATTTGCACCGTTGGGATACAGTCTGAGTAAATTACTGCCTTTTTATATCAATACTACTTCCAAAAGCTAAAAGATCACAGTGTGACTCTTTTCCAATATCCCTTGTCCCTGGCGTGCAGAACTTAACAAGAACAATAAAACATGCAAGTGTCATAAAAGGTCTCATTTATAGAGATAACAGATGCCAGACCTAGACAGATTTATACAGCACTGCAGATACACGACTCTGCTGACCTTCGGTATGTAGGGGTGATTCTGATGCATTACGTACTGACAAAATCCTCTAATCTTAATATGAATGTTCAACCGAGTTGAGAAGGTCAAACTGTCGAGGGCCCGAATGCGGAGTCAGTGTTTTTAATCAAAATCACAGAGCCACATTAATAATGAGTGGAGATCCAGACAAACATATGGATGGCTTTAGTGTGTTCAGCTACACATGGCTTGACAATATGGACATAATGTCTTCATGATAAACTCCTTGGCACAATGTTTGTTTCTGTCATTGTTTTTCACCCCTGCTGTCTCTTCTGTCTGTGGGAGCAGATTCTGTGCTCCATCATTGCCGGAGTTCTCCATTTCTTCTTCCTGGCCGTGTTTGCCTGGATGTGTTTGGAGGGTGTGCAGCTCTACCTCATGCTCGTGGAGGTCTTTGAGAGCGAATTCTCACGTCGCAAGTACTACTACGCATCGGGCTACCTCTTCCCAGCCTTGGTGGTCGGGATCTCAGCCGCCATCGACTATCAGAGCTACGGGACCAAGAGAGTGTGAGTGAGCTTTTCACTGACCTGTTCAATGGATCTGTTTCTACTGAGCAACAACCAGTGCAGCACGTGGCCAGGCGGTGTAGCAGATCAAGATGTTTTTATTTAATTTGGATAAGTCGGGAGCTGTTTTTATAAGGTCACTGGTGTAAAACGCTGGTGTAAACGCTAAATGCTGACAAGAAGCAGGTTTTTTTTAGCGTTTTTTTTTTCAGCCCACACTCACGCACTCGTGCAGGACCTGCCGTAATCAGACAGACAGAGCATGTTTCAGCACTCCCTCCTGGATGATTTCCACAGAGAAGCATGCTCGGAGCGGACCGGGCCCGGGGTATCTGCGCTGACTCTGTCACCATCGGGCTCCAGTCTAAAGAGCTCGTGCGCCTTGCCTTACAGTTTTCACACCTCTGAGCGTTTTTGGGTACAGAGGGAGCTTCGTGTTGACACGGGCTGGGGAGTAAGATCACTCTGTTCGTACGCTCCCTGGTTTCCGGTCAGTAAATGTTTGGGCGCTGTTGGGAGGCAGTGGAATGACGTCAGGCTTGTTTTCCGTCTGTTGTTCTGCAGGTGCTGGCTGAGGGTTGATAACCACTTCATCTGGAGCTTCATCGGACCTGTTGCTTTCATTATAATGGTGAGTGTTCTTAGCGCCCTCACAGGCACAGTCCTGGTCACACCGTCACAGGCACAGTCCTGGTTACAACGTCACAGGCACAGTCCCGGTCACACCGTCACAGGCACAGTCCTGGTTACAACGTCACAGGCACAGTCCCGGTCACACCATCACAGGCACAGTCCTGGTCACACCGTCACAGGCACAGTCCTGGTTACAACGTCACAGGCACAGTCCTGGTCACACCGTCACAGGCACAGTCCTGGTCACACCGTCACAGGCACAGTCCTGGTTACAACGTCACAGGCACAGTCCCGGTCACACCATCACAGGCACAGTCCTGGTCACACCGTCACAGGCACAGTCCCGGTTACATCGCCACAGGCACAGTCCCGGTTACATCGCCACAGACACAGTCCCAGTTACACCGTCACAGACTTCACCAGCATATTCGTCACAGTAATAACAGCTTCTCATGGTTTCTGTTCATGCTGAGGGAGAAAAATCGTTCGTTTTGTGAAACAAATGCCATATCATATTAAAACCAAATGTCCCTTATATTGCGCACATAGGTTATTATGATTATGGTTATTATGTATGCTGACCTTCATACAGTCATAACCTGGAACATAACGGCAGATCACAGAAACATATGATTTCATCTCTAGTGTAACCCACATACGTATAAATAGTGGCCGTATCACAAGACTCTTTGGGGTTTGATGTAAGTCCTGAATGCTGGATGCCATTCTGATGTAAGTCCTGAATGCTGGATGCCATTCTGATGTAAGTCCTGAATGAATGCTGGATGCCATTCTGATGTAAGTCCTGAATGCTGGATGCCATTCTGATGTAAGTCCTGAATGCTGGATGCCATTCTGATGTAAGTCCTGAATGCTGGATGCCATTCTGATGTAAGTCCTGAATGCTGGATGCCATTCTGATAAGTCCTGAAGATGCCCTAAGTCCTGAATGCTGGATGCCATTCTGATGTAAGTCCTGAATGCTGGATGCCATTCTGATGTAAGTCCTGAATGCTGGATGCCATTCTGAACGGCAGCTGTGGCTGTAAGGGGGATTCAGAGACTCTGCGTCCTGGTGGGTCCCCACGCCAGCAGCAGGACAGAGGCTACCAGAGCAGCGTGGAGGAGGGGAGCTAGTCCTGCGCTCTGACACCACCTGCATGGTCCTCCACCCTGAAGGGGGTGGTGCTGGGGCTGACGGAGGCAAGTGGAGAGACACACGGTCATTAGAGGAGCTGCAGGGTCACGTAGCAAGAGACGTGACTGACACCGTTGTGTGTACATGGCTGTCTGGGTTCTGGGGCACACACACACACACACATATGTGGTGGAGCCTGTATAAAGTGGTGGTGCACTGGGTGGTGCCATGTGAGTTCTGCAGTGGGGTTTTTGAAACCGTATTCTGATCATCCTGCCCACCTGTCTGATTGGCTGATGGACAGTCAGGCAGTGTTTCGGGGAGTGATGTAATATATCCAGGATGGCCCATTAATCAGTGCTTTTATGTGTGTTTAGATGTATAGTATACCGAGCTTTGACACTAATCCGTGTGTGTGCACACAACAGAAGTTCTCCTATCCACTCGCTCACTTTAAATGTCCTCTGGCCGCTTTTTAGCCCAGGTTGTGTTTGGTGTTCTGTACTGTTTGGGGGGGGTTCTAGATTCTATTTTTGGCAGGTGAAGGGTGATGCAAGGGAGAGGAGAGGAGGCTGGCAGACAGAGAGAATGGCAGTGTGTATGTGTGTGTGTGTGCGTGTGTCGATGAACATGTGTGTGTCGGTGTTTGTGTGTGTTTACATGAGTCTGGAGTGTGTGTGTGTGTGTGTGTGCGGGTGGGCATGTGTGTGTGTGTGTGTGCGGGTGGGCATGTGTGTGTGTGTGTGCGGGTGGGCATATGTGTGTGTGTGCGGGTGGGCATGTGTGTGTGTGTGTGCGGGTGGGCATGTGTGTGTGTGTTTGTGTGTGTTTGCATGAGTCTGGAGTCTGTGTGTGTGTGTGTGTGTGTGCGGGTGGGCTTGTGCATGTGTGTGTGTGTGTGTGTGTGTGTGCGGGTGGGCTTGTGCATGTGTGTGTCTCCCTCTCAGCTAGCTTGGCCTGCTCCTGTGTCTGGCTTGGCCTGCCCCATCAGATCTGTGTCACCACTCCTGGCTGTGTTAAGTGCACTTCCAGCCTTCACCCATACTGGCAAGAGGCAGCGCCAATGGCTACCAGACTAAAGTGTGCAGCAGTCTCCTTAGTGGCCTAACAGCTGCTTCTCCCTCCTCTCTCCTCTCTCCCTCTCCTCTCCCTCTCTCTCCTTTCTCCCTCTCTCCTCTCTCCTTCTCTTCTTTCCCTTTCTCCCTCTCCTCTCTCTCCCTCCCTCTCTCTCCCTCTCCTCTCTCCTCTCCTCTCTCCCTTTCTCCCTCTCCCTCTCCTCTCCCTCTCCTCTCTCCCTCTCTCCTCTCTCTCCTCTCCTCTCCTCTCTCCTCTCCTCTCTCCCTCTCCCTCTCTCTCTCCTCTCCTCTCTCCCTCTCTCTCTCTCCCTCTCTCCCTCTCCTCTCCCTCTCCTCTCTCCCTCTCCCCCTCTCCTCTCTCTCTCTCCCTCTCCCCCTCTCTCCTCTCCTCTCTCCCTCTCCCTCTCTCCTCTCTCCCTCTCCTCTCTCCCCTCTCCTCTCTCCCTCTCCTCTCTCTCTCCCTCTCCCCCTCTTTCCTCTCTCCCTCTCTCCTCTCCTCTCTCCCTCTCCTCTCTCCCTCTCCCCTCTCCCCTCTCTCCCTCTCTCCCTCTCCTCTCTCCTCCCTCTCCCCCTCTTTCCTCTCTCCCTCTCTCCTCTCCTCTCCCTCTCTCCTCTCTCCCTCTCCTCTCTCCCTCTCTCCTCTCTCCCTGTCTTTGTCAGGCTCTTTATCTGCCCATGTGGCACTCGCTGGTCTGCTGCTCTCCGCTATCTCTCTCCTGTGTCACTCTGTTGCTGACCCGTCCTGTCTCACCGCTCACTCTCCCGTACACCGATGTCTGCGTTTGCCTTGTAGATCAAGCGTGTGGTGTATTCTACATGTCCTGCTTCTCTTCAAGTTAGCCTTTTGATGTTTTCTTGGCATTCTGCTTTCTTCTTCTTGTTTTCCTTTTCCCACTTTGTATTCTGCTCTTTTTTCATTCCTTTTCAGTCGTTCCTTCTTTTATTTTTTCTACATTTCTGTTTCTTCGTCTTGTCCCCCTTTAGTTTGGTTGTCTTTTCCTGCTCTGTCCCCCCCCCCTTATGCCCCTGCCTGTTGCACTGTTTGTCTTGGTGAAGAGGTGGTTATGTTGAACTTGTGTCGCTGATCAATGAAGCATAGAATCCATTTGCTTTTCTTTCTGTTTTTTTTTCTTTCCTCAGAGCACAGGCCTCAATATTCACTCACTCACTCACTCTGCGCTGCTCATTGAAAGGGGAAATCCACATGCGTTTTTTTCTCTTTCTCTCTGCGTTGTGCATGGAACTGATATGTTTCTAATCGACAACCCTCTGCCTAAATCTGTATGTGTTCTTTTTCTGGACGTAAGCCAGCGAAAATACACTGAGTTAATAGTTTGGAGGTCCAGTACACAACTATCCTGACTTTGTTTGCATCCTCCATTTCCAATGTGTGTCGCACATTTTTGCATCATGTCAATGTGCGCTGCACATGTCAGCAGGCCAACGACACATAAATCGGCCTCGTATCCCGAGCTGAACGCAGCTACTCAAACACGAGGCCCGTAGCAGGCTGGCTGTTGTGCTTTTCACGCAGCCGTAGAGACAGACTTCATTCGCTCTGCCTGGGTCTCCTTTGTGCCGACTCCAAAGAGGCAGAAGGCTATTGATGTTGCAGATCAGCTCCAGATTGGTCTGTTCAGAGCTGCTTTCATAACTTTCGGCCACTGTGATATTATTTCCGATAACCCCCTTGTTTTAATTACGGAGTTTTCCTCCTGCCATAAAAACGGTTGCTGTGTAAGTCTTTTTTTCCCCATTTACGTTTGGCCCAACCAAGAATGAGATGGCAGATTATGAAGAGCCTGCCTTTTAATAACATTTAAATCAGGATATTGGTTTTTTCCCCTGTTTTATAGAAGGATTTTTTTCGGGGGAGATTACACTTGGCCAGGAGCCAACTTGACAGACTCCTCCGCCCGATGCGTTTTTCCTCCCTTATAGACTCACCTCTTTATTTGCATGTAAATGTCCTCGATTGCCTGAACAGCTGACACGCGTGCTTGTTGCCTGCCTTCTTCCTCGGCTTCGTTCTTATCTCCTATGCATTTGATGAACTATTATCTCTCTTTTTATCCATCTTGTTGGAGGTATTATGTCTTTTAATTGGTGCTGGTGTCTGTGAGCCACGAGCCGCTAGCTCTGAGCCGCTAGTTCTGGTCCGCTAGCTCTGGTCCGCTAGTTCTGGTCCGCTTCACTTGGGTTCTGCTGTACATTCACATATTCTGCAGGGGGAGGACCAACACGGGCTCTTGGCAGCTCACAGGCTTATCCACAGTTTAAACGTACAGCAGTCTGGGAAGGCGTCTGCTAGGCACTCTATCTCACATACTTCAGAATAAGACCGACCGGTAGCACCGTAGGCTGTAGATAATCATTTGTGTGAACTAGCAGTGATCTTTCTAGTTGTTGGCAAGCAAAATGAGTTTATTTTAGGTGTGTCCAAGGATCCTATTTCATATAATAAAACAACATTATGGATCAGATGAGGATTTAAAACTCAGACCTGTGTTATAATAATCATATTGGGAGTTTATGTCAAACATAAAGGACACTATTAGGACATTTGATCATTGCTTATGTTAAGTGAATTTTCTCATCTTCCCAGTTGAGAAACACGAGCAAATATTTTGGGAGTTTCCAACAGATGCGATCCATTGTAGCACTCCGACACAGCGACTCTGGCAATCGCTTGGTATGAAGTGAATTATTGCAACTTCTTCCTTGCAGAACGTCATGTGGTAGAGCCAACATAAACCTTCTGTAGTGCAACGTGGCCCAGTTCTTGAAGTAATAGGAGAGTAATCACATGGGTTGTGAGTTCAGTTCCCAGGTGGGACCCACAGGTCAGCAAAGACCTCCACCTCTTTTCCAAACCGTTTGCCTGGGAAACACCCTGGTGTAAAAAAAAGAAGGCAGCGGTCTCGGCGTATGAAGCCTGTTGCCTTTGATAAACATGTCATGCGAGTGATTAAATGCAAATGTGGATTCTGGGAAATGGAGAAGAGATGTGTGGTCTGCTCACTGTGCTCGCAATGTTTTGACAGCTCAATCTGGTCTTCCTGGTCGTGACCATGTACAAGATGCTGAAACACTCCACCTCGGTGAAGCCCGACTCCAGCCGCCTGGAGAACATCAGGTAGGTCCACTCCGCCCGGCGCCAGTGTGAGCGCCCAGCCTCCCTGCTGGGAGAAGAAGTCATTCTGCCTGTTTGTTCCAAGACACGTTTGGCCACCGATTCCATCTGGTCGCGGTGCTCTTACGCCCTCACTGTTGGTGCTTTTGTTCACACAGTTTGGTATGTCATGCTTTATGCCAATTGTCTCAATTTGTAATAATTACAAAGTGACAGTTACTTATATTGAACGCAAATTAGTTTTATGGGAAAGGGTGTGTAATTCATGTCAGAAGTATGCAAGATAATGTCCTGGGTCAAAGGTTGAGGACAGGTTAAAGGTTGCGTGCGTGGCAATGAGTGTTCAGCAGGGGATCATTTGAGTTTATGGGTGTTGTTAGAAAAGCTATTAACCTTTTGGGCAACCTGGTAAATCTGGTCAGCTTCTTGAGCCTGGCGCAGACGGCCTTGTAGTGAGCTTAGCCTCTTGCAAACGTTGCCCTTGAAAAGCGCGAACATGTTTTTTCGAACCACCGCTGACCTCCTGCGCACAATAAAATTGAGACGTTTTATTGGACACGTGGTCACAGGCGCTTTCAGGACGGCCGTGCCGAGAAACGAGACGGACAAAAGCGAAACCCTCCCCATGTCATGTAGCCGTGGCCCGCCACCGTCCGCTCCGTCTAGCGCACATGTCATTCGATCCGTGCGGAGAGTTCCCGGAATCTCTCGAGAGGGGTGGGAAAGTGCAGCGTGCGACCCCCGGAGAGGGAAGTGAGACGCTGTCATCTCGCACTGCAACTCCACAAGCATTCTTATCAAATTTCTGAGTGCCAAAATCCAAGAGGATTTGTGGCCGTGTTATTTATGTGGCATTTAGCTATTGTGCTATATTAATAAAATATGGAGAGATGCATCCTGGCGGGACTAGGGCCAATTTTTTCGAGATGGCAATTTCTGGTGATAAATTTTTGCTCTTTCGTTCCCGTTGCTGGTGAATCTTTCTCCTCACTCATATTTGCATATTTCCATGTAGTGAACGAAGGAGCTTCATTCAGAGTCCAATTGGATCGATGTGATAAATATTTGTGCTTGTTTGTTGCAGTGTTGCATGCGTGGTGTTGAAACTCGGTGTGTGAGATCAAGCTTTTCTTCTGGTTGCCAGATCCTGGGTGCTGGGTGCTTTTTCACTCCTGTGTCTCCTCGGGCTGACGTGGTCGTTTGGGTTGTTCTTTCTGATCGACTCATCCATAGTGATGGCCTACCTCTTCACCATCTTCAACACCTTACAAGGAATGTTCATCTTCATCTTCCATTGTCTCCTGCAGAAGAAGGTAAGGATGCGTTCCCTTCGTACAGAGAACTACACCTCCCAGAGTGCTCCTGTTCTCCGCACATATTCAGGAGGAAGGTCTGGTTGCATGGTTAAAGCAATGTTAGCAGGATCTTTTCTTTACGAAATTTGGCTTCTTTGCATCCTGATTTACATCGCAGCATCAGATGTTCTGAGAAAAACGTAGAGAGTTTGTAATAAACCCTACTTGTTATTTTGCACATGCACTTTCAGAACATAGGAAGGTAGGCCCTTCAGGAGGGCCTTGGACAGACACATATGACCGATGGACTACGACAGCACCATCAAACAGACTTTAGCAGGAACTGCTGACATGGCATCTAGCATCTTTAAACGATTACTGAAGGGCTGATGTTTTTCTAACTTTATTGTTTATTTTTTTATATAATTAAGTTTTAATCATATGAGCTTCTGCCTCATGATTAGTTGTCGTGATTAGGGAAATAACATTTGACTCCGGAGACTATTAAAGAGTCATTCACATGTAATGATTGAAAACCAGCTCTAATTAGTGTTCGGGTATGCTTTCACTTTTTAAAGACAATTCAGATTATATCAATGTGTGATCATTAACCTGAACTTTGATGTATTCGTATAAATTATGTAACTGACACTACATATATTTAAAAAAATGTAAATAAAAGTCTTGACGGAACCGTGACTAGTGTCTTACCATTGGTGATGCGTAAATTAGTTAAGCTGTGCCTGAGGGGAAACTTTACATCACCATTATTCACTGTTATCAGTCCCCCTGTTTAATGTTTCAATTCATCAGTAGTGTCAAAACAAGTGTTTGCTTGTCTGCTCCATTAACCGTGTTCTCTCGAGGGTGAAATGAGCCTTTTTCGACGCTGGGCTCAGATTGTGCGGCCGTCTAAAAGAAGAGCTTCGTGATAACTGCTCAGGAAGCAAATGTGTACGATGGCCTACATGCTGCGCTCAGACGTCCATTTGGTCCGTCCTCAAAAACGGGCCTAAAAACAAAGGCTCACCATCAACCACAGAACAGCAGTCGTGTTCGGGGGGCCGTCAGTATTACTGCCCATTATTCGAAGTGCTCGCTGTAAATGCAGCACTGGGTCTTGTCCCATCGGCCCAAACTGCTTGTGTCTAACATCTCATACTGTCCTGATAGCGAATAGCTGTCTTCTCGTCAAATAACACAGCAGTCATACGAGATGGATACCTTCACCCGGGGGCCACTGTGTACTGCAGGCTGACATGGCGTGTGTGTGTGTTCACAGGTGCGTAAAGAATACATCAAGTGCTTTCGTCAGTCTCAGTGCTGCGGTGGTCTGCCCTCTGAGGGCACACACAGCGCAGGCAAAACCTCCACGTCCCGTTCCACAGCACGATACTCCTCTGCTACTCAGGTACAACGCTTATTACATACAGCACATACACACTGCTGTTTACCTCATGTAAGGGGGGGGGGGGAGATCACGCACACAAAGAATTTGTGGTTTTCTTCCCTTGGCTTTTATTTATTTTGCTGACAAATATTGCTGCCTTTGACACAACGTATTTGTTTTTTATGGAGTTTTGTGCCTACACCAAGAGCCTTTGGGCCTGATTTAATAAAGCATTACTGCAATTTTACGACTTGCATAGGTGCACAAAACACAATTAAGCAGGAGGGCTGAGACCCTGCGCAGGAGAATACTCCCCAACACTGACGACAAACACCCAGCATCCCATTGCAGTTGTAGCCAACACTAGCCACAGCCTCATGCGTGTAACTCTGGAGCTTTATGAACACCCAGACAGGGCTGTTGCGATGAACCCGCCTCCCCTGGGCTCACATGACCAACAACTCACAGAGGCAGGCTTGGCACAAGTGCAGGAGATCTTAGTTTTACAATGATTTATTAACAAAGCAAGGAAGTAACACTAGTAATACTAACTACAATCACAGACAGAGTAACAAACAAGGACATAATAAATATGTAGCAACACAGACAAACAAAGGCACATGAAGAACACCTGCATACTACAAACTACAGACACAAGACTAGTAACAGAGACTGGACACAAGACATGAGCTAACAAACAACAGAAGGCACTAGAGAATACCTGCCACAGACCCAGGACCAACACAACATGGGCTAGGTGCAATGACCAGCCAAGTACAGGGTGAAACACAGGGTTTAAATACACAGGCAAACGAGGAACTGTATCGAGACACAGGTGAAACTAATACACAGGGTGGGGACACAATACAGGGCCGTGAAGGTAGACACAAAAGGACATTTCAAAATAAAAGCTAAAAGGAGCAGGAAGCAGGAAGAAACCAGGAAACAAACCAAACCAAAACAAGAGGGGTTGCCATGGGGACTGTGGCCATGACATGCAATCTTAGGCTAGTGAAATATGTGAGAGGTCTGGAGTCAAGAACATACTTTTATGCACGTAGCCCGCATGTTGTGCAGATATCTGTGGGAATTTATTCCAAAATTCATAGCTGTTTATTAATTCATTAACGCTCTCCAGTTTGGAAGCTTCATGTTAGCTTCTCCGCATAAAGGCTAAGTGATTCAGCTCTGTATTTAATCCACACAATCCAGGAAACCATTTAGTGTGGATCATATATAATTTCTCATCCAGATTAGACACTCCCTAAGTGGAACAAGCAAATTTGTAATAAACACTAAAATATTTGTCTGGTATTTAAATGAGATTCTTTGCGGTCAAGAATATAACTTCCTAAATTGGCAAAAAGCAGTAAAACAGTAGCAAGTTGAAAAGTTCCTGTGGCACTGCCAAATGAACCGTTGTTAACGAGGCGATAAGCTAGCCAGACCCTCAGTGGAACGACACTGTCGCCGGTGTGAATCCCCATACCTGTAGTGTTTTTTACTACACTTAATTATCCGATAGAGCATTATAAAACACAGTGTAATAAAGTTTCATTTCAAATTTGGGTTTCTCGAAATGTGTCCCAGCACGTTCCACATTACTGTACATTATTAATGTCTTCCAGTCCTCTCTAATGACACTATAAAAGCAAATATTGTTATTGCTTTTCAGCAAAGTAGCACTCGTTGCAATTACTTGTTACCACAGACCTTAATAAGGTAGCGCAATGCTCCGGATATCTGCCATAAATATGAATATGAATTTTTGTAATTCTTTGTGCGTATTAGAAGAGCGACTCGGTCTTATTCCCTGAGGGGAAACATGGGGGAGAGCGGAAGACCGGGATGATAGATGTTACCTTCCACTGCACAGCAGATTATTAGCATGTGTGTGTGTGTGTGTGTGTGTGTGTGTGTGTGTGTGGCTAACGGCGGTGTGTGTGTGTGTGTGTGTGTGTGCGCGCTGCCACAGAGCCGCATCAGGAGGATGTGGAACGACACGGTGCGGAAGCAGTCAGAGTCCTCCTTCATCTCGGGAGACATTAACAGCACCACCACGCTCAACCAAGGTGGGTCCTCCACACCGCGCACAACGGCGTTGGCAGCAGCAGAGCCTGGTGACAGGGACCACCATATGATGGGTGTGTGCAAAGACCTGCACAGCATTAGCTGTTAGATTAATGACTCATTTTAATAACACTTCTAAGAATGAAATATGTAAAAAGCTGTGTTTCGTGATGGGCAGTGATCAGTTCTTGCTTAAATGATGCAACTTTGACGAGGCTTTCACATTCCAAGACTATTAAGAATGGTAATATGATTTTGTTATCTAATAATCTGAAATTTCATACTTTTATCTCTTAGATTACACAGCATTTTCTTTCAGAGATTAAGCCATTGACTCCTGGCTGACTCTTTCATATACCGCCTACTTTTATTGCTGTAGAGAAACAAAAAACCCTCTTATAAGATTTTAAAAAGTAAGGTTCTGTTTTTTTTTTTTTTTATTTTACCTTCAGACATCGAAACTCACAACAGGTCAGCAAAAGCCAGACGCAAAAATCTTTATCAGATCTCTCTTGACATTCATTACGAACAGTGCTCCCAGTCGCTGGCTCAAACAGAACTCACTAGCCCTTGTCAGGGTTTTTTAAAATGGACTGATGAATTATTTAGACTGAACAAGAGCACTGCTGATGAGAAGATGATGGTGAACTTCAGGCGGCCTCCACGGTAGGAGCCAAGCCCTGTGGGTAGTGCACCCTCCTGCGGGTCCGTACGCCCCCATCCCCCGCCCCTCCACGTCCGCCGACGAGAAAAAGGCTTCCGTGCCCTTTCTAAAGAAAGCTGCACCTTCATCGGTGGCCTCCTAGCTGGAATGTTTGTGTAATCACACACTTAGTCATTCAAAGACACCCCAAAGCTGTACCAGGCACAAAGGCCACCTCTGTGCTCAAAGGTACACGTCTGCAGTCTGATGTTGTGATGTGCACCGGGCAACACAGTGGAGCTTGATGTTATAGAGCAACAGCTTCCGTTGGGAGGTTGGTGTACACCGTCAGATCAGCTGTTGGCCGAAAGCACGTTTAAGTACACAGAGACCACTCCAGCATTCTACAGAAATGCTACATCTTGAGCGTAAGAACGGCTGATATATGGGAGACTCCTCTAGGAGAAGGAAGCTAATCGATTATTCTTCCACAAAAGACATGCAGCCTACGGCATAGAAATCTGAATTATTTAATTATCTGATAACAAACTCATATGGTTTATATTTTCAACCTAGTCAACTGCCGTGGTCCTTGCATGCATTACTTTTGGCAGTGCAGGTTAAAGTTTGTTCACAAACTTTACTTTCTAGTCTATGATGCATTCTGTAAAGGATCGAAACAGAATGGAAGGACGTGGCGTCGCCCCTGTTTCGGTGTTTTTGCAAGCATGCACGCATGTGTGTTTTTTGCCCCCATAGTCCGTTATTCTGGTTAAACTGTAGCGCATCGTGCTTCATACCTGGATGTTAGTGGGTGATCACTTATGAACTGCAGTTTATTCCTGTTAGAAAGTTGTGCATTGGCATTGGGTTTGTTGTAAGAAATTCACCTTTTTTATCTTCCCTCTTTTCTCATTGGTCTTCCTGCCTCTCCTCTTTTTTCTTCCTGCAGGAATGACTGGCAACTATCTCCTAACTAACCCCCTGCTTCGATCCCATGACACTAACAACCCCTATAATAACCTGCTGGCCGAGACCATCGTGTGTAGCAGCACTCCTTCCCCGCCTGTCTTCCGCTCACCAGGTGCCCCGAGCCCTCCCGTGTCTGCGTGGCCAGGATGTGCTGCACTACGCGTGCGTGGTTGGGGTGGGGTGTGGAAGGAGGGGGTTGTTTGATGAGTTTGTGGTGTTCGTCTGACAGTTCTTTGATGTGAGTGAGTGGACTTTCACCAGCATTGCAAACGTTCCTGCACTTCAGCCCTTCTTTGAGGTTCATCTTTTGAGTCTTTCTAGAGTTTTTAATATTATAGAAACATTTTGTGTGGATCACATACGCATTCGCACCTCCTGCACGGATCGACTGGGATTTTTTAGTGATCTGCCTTGGTATATGGTTCTGTAATATTTCATTTATACCCATCTTTGCATTTTTCATTTTACAATTTTATTTTTGACATCTTTGATTCTCCGACCGGGTTTTTTAACTGAGTTTAGGACTTCTTTTTTCCGTTTTTTGAAAGACACGTTGCGATTGACACGCCATGCTAATGCCCAGATGGGGTGTTACTTTTCCGTTCCCGCCTTGTATAGTTCCTGCGGA
This sequence comes from Brachyhypopomus occidentalis, assembly GCA_020368025.1. Classification (NCBI taxonomy): domain Eukaryota; kingdom Metazoa; phylum Chordata; class Actinopteri; order Gymnotiformes; family Hypopomidae; genus Brachyhypopomus; species Brachyhypopomus occidentalis. The sequence continues at coordinate 1,698,538 of JAGXOD010000078.1, forward strand.
CGTACCAGACCTGGCGTGATTGGCACGCGCTCGGTGTTTTCTGCGCCTGACTTGCCCTTCCATCAAAATAAACAGGAACAAACAACTATAACTGGTGTCCTCTCATCGGCCCGGAATGTTAGATCGACCAATGCTACCTGTCAGTTGGATCTGGCAGGCAGTTCATGATGAAATGACGGTGAGAGGAAGAAATAAAGGGCAAACTAAAGGAGGTCATACAGACAGAATGGATTTCTGCGAGTCCTGACAGATAGCGATTATGTTCGGTGCGTTTTTCGACATCCGGAATGTTGCACACATATAATTAAGAACACTCCTCTCGGCTCTTTGCATTTAGATTGCAAACAGGCGTTCGGCGGGGGGGGAAAAGCGGGCAAAAGGATGGAGCAGCGTACATTTCGTAAGGCAGTTTCCACAACGTCACATGTCATGGACGATCGAGCTAATCACCACTCAGATGGAAACGGCGACGCATATCCCATGAATTCCATTCGCAAGGACAGGGCCGTTACATCCCTTTGTGAAAATGAAACTCCTAAATGGTAACTGCTGTCAGTCACCTCATTCTTTAATGCACACTTAGGGAGGAAAGATAACTTGCATACCGACCCATATGTTTATAAACAGATGATAAAGAAAAGTGACTCTTTTTTTTTTTCAGATGAGTTCATGCAGTAGAAGAATTTAGGCTGACAGTAATGCCACATCAAGGCAAAGGCCGTTGGCTTCTTCTCTACAGACAATAGGTCTCCACAGAGCTGTCTACAGCTTCTCTATAGAAAAAAATGGCTGTGGGATAGGAAACTGCTCAGTGTGCACCAGTGGGTACGTGTAGTGGGGGGTGAATGAACTCACCGTCCAATAGACGTACAATACCCAGGGGACCAACCCTCGCGAATAAATGTTCTTCTTTATGCCGAAGATGACACCAATGAAATGAATAATAATGCCCAAACGCTTGTGTTGCCTCAGTATGGGGTACGAGCAATTTCATAGTTCAACACTTTTAGAGAGGAGTTGAAGCAGGATAAGAGGGCTTACACTGTTAAAGAAACTAGCAGGAGGCACGCAGGTCTGCTGTGATGGCACTAATCAGAGAAGAGTTTTATTCAGTATGTCTGAGTCACTCACATCCTATTAAACAGATTTCCTGTTGTTTCATGTCATTTAAAAGTAGGTTGCAGAATAAACATACGCCTGAGACTTTGATCTTTAAATACGTTAAATCATAATATAAAGTTCTAAGAAACCCGTGATTAAAGACTGAAATCCAGATTATCGTACTTTTAACATTTAAAGTATCGCGAGCATTAACTGCAATACTGAAACTGACAACATGTTTTATTCAAGGTCTTTCATTAATACAAAGCCCAGCGGTTGGTGCGTTGGTTAACGTTTGCTTTTGTCTACGCCCGTACCAACTGCCAAGACTCGAGGATGCTTGAAAACGCACTTGAAAGTTTTAACCCTGTTCGTCTCGTCCACGTAGCAACATGCGCGATGGTTGCACAGCTAATCAAACGGTGCTCGTGCCTGCAGAGTACATAAAGCAGTGTTACCCGGCGAACAACGAGAAAGGGCCACGAACGTGGCCATAATAAACTATAAGACGCTTTACTGTACGCTACATCACAGCGCAAGGCAACTGACCTCGGAACGAGTCGTTTACAAGTGGCCTTCGCGTTTCACGCTGTATGTAGAGCAGATGGATGGTGCGACTTATGAATATGAGGATAATTAAATGAAATGACGGAAAGCGACATCTTTGCAGCAGTGCTAGGTTGGTTGTTGCAGTGCATGAATAGCGAGACCAGAAGTGAAAGTTACACGTCCACTTGCATTCTGGATGCGTGTTAGTCGGATTCTCCAGACGATACCTGTCCCGATTTTAACGATTCCCGATGTGTAAACAAATGCGAATGATGCCGGCAGTAGCGGCGTTCCTCCGCTTGCAGCCCCGACCACCCTCCCTTATTTTCCCGACCCTACTTCCTCGCGCCCCCCACCCCCCCACCCCAGCCTCCAGCTGAACTCTTTTGATGTCTGTTTTTAGTTTATTCTCGCCGTCTACCAAAGAGACGTTTCTTATCTCGAATGCGGCATGTCACAGTACAACACCGATATTTTTTTCGTCCCCCTTCCCTTCCCTGCAATCTCACTCCCATTTCTATTTAAATTAGAGCGACTTAAATCCCACCCTATGCTTGAAACGGAGCAGCAGTCAATACAACGTGTGACTTTCCCATCGTGCGTCGCCGCTGCCCTATCCGTTCCCGTCTGTCCCGTCCTCTCAACCAGCGCAATTCTTTCGCTTTCCATCTTTTGGTCTATACATCGCCTCCTCATTTCACCTTATTGTCTCCATCACTTGGACATGAGGATCGATTATTGTGATATTCGACTTTTTTTCCACTGCTGTGTAATTCTTAGAGTACTTGACGTACACACACACACACACACACACACACACACACACATACACACACACACACACACAGAAAGAAGCTGTTAAAGGCTGTAACTGCTTGCTGCTGTACCTTTACACACGCCATACCCTGAATTCAGCCATCCGGCGCGTTACCTCGTTAATTAGACGAGCTAAGTGATGAATAATAACGGATATAATAATTAGCGCAGTGAAAGCGGCTGGTCGTCGAAGCTCCGCATGAGGTTGTGGCGTATTGATCGCACTCTTCTCACGTCATTTATTAAAGGACATGGGGGAATATTTAAATCTCATTTATGTTTAACAATTGTATCATTTATCCAGAAAATGCATTTTGTGAAGGAGACCCATGAAGTCAGTAGACCCTATGAACTCAGTAGAGATAAAAAAAAAGACTGAGAATTATATATATATATATATATATATATATATATATATATATATATATATATATATATATATATATATATATATATATATTATATTATTATTATATATATTATATTATTATTATTATTTATATATATATTGTGGTATTAGGGGGAGTGGATAGGCTGAATTCAGGGCCATAGAGTTTCTTTTTGCTGTTTCTCACTTGTTTATCATTGCTGTGATTACAAACAAAAATGGCGTTGTTTCACTTTTCTTTTGGCACGTGGGCAGTTCTCAGGCCAGCTAGCCTGAGCAGACACACATAATGTGAGTGGTGGCAAAGTGAGTTGTTGCACCTCACACACACGCCTGCCCACCCACCTGCTTGCCTGCCTGTGTGTGTGTGTGTGTGCGCACGCATGGACGTATGTGAATGTTCGTCTGTGTGTGTGAGTGCGTGCGCGTGTTGGGGCTGACTGGCATACATGGGGCTAGTTCTTCTGCAAGATGGCTGTCTTTGTGCAGCACGATCATGCTTTCATCTCTCCTGCAGACGCAGTGCGTGCCTTGGTCCGTGTGTGTTTTGATGGCTGATTCTCATTTTTGTGGCAGCTTGCTTTTATGTGTAAATACATGCATTATGTGTCTGCATTCTAACGGTTTAATGGCTGCTCTTTTTTAACACTGACATGCTGTTAAGGGCATAGTAAGAGGAGCCCAACATTCATAAGTTCCCTTTTCAATTTGGATAATAACAGATTTGAAGCAAAATGAGCAACCGATGATTTTAATAGTCACAGACATCAGGGTTGAGAGGAATAAAGAAAATTACATGTCCTCAACAGTAACCCCTACTTTTTATTTGTTTCTTTCTGTTTTTAAACATCTGTGTTGCTTTTTTTTTTTTTTTTTTTGCTGGAGTGCTTTTCTGGTCCTGACCGTCGTCGTTTGTCTTTGTTTCAGGGCAGCACTCACTGACCAACAGCCGGGATGTCAGCGCCATGGACACACTCCCCCTCAACGGCAACTTCAACAACAGCTACTCGCTGCAGGACGAGGACTACGAGGGCGGGACCCTGCGCTGCCCGGCCGAGTGCACCCTGGGCCTTGACGACACTGCCTTTGAGAAGATGATCATCTCCGAGCTCGTGCAGAACAATCTGAGGCCGCGAGGGCCGTCCCGCGGCCCCGCCGAGCCCGAACCTGGGAGGGGGCGGGACCCAGAGAGGGGGCGGGGCCGACACGCCCACGCCGGCAGATCCGCGGGCGCCCCGGGAGCGGAGGAGGCGAGGCTGAGGGCGTGACGGTCGAGGCCGACGCCCTGGCCCCGCCCTCCAGCGGCGAACACCCGGCGCTGGAGCTCCTCCTGCACCCGCACCACCGGGACGTCCTGGAGGCCCCGCTGTTGCCCCAGCGGACTCACTCGCTCCTGTGTGCCAGGCAGGCCTCCCGCCAGCCCCTTGGGCGCCACGGCGACCGAGAGGAAGGGCCCGAGGACAAAGAGGAAGAGGGTGCGGAGCGAAAGGAGGGCGTGTCCTCGGCGAACAACCGGGACTCGCTGTACGCGAGCTTGCCGAACTTAAGAGACTCGTCTCCGTCGCCCCCGGGCACTCCCTGCGTGGCGGACGGGGAGAACGAACGCTCGGTCTCCCCCTCCGCGCACAGCGAGGCCGACGACCTGTGCCGCAAGAGCCTGGCTGACCTGGGCGACAGCGCCCAGCCCCTCTCCTACTACCACATCAGCCGCCGGGGCACCAGCGAGGGCCACGTGGGCCCCCCCGACGCCTGCCTCCCGCCCGCCTGCCACCAGACGGAGGGCGAGACTTCCAGGGACGGACAAATGCAGCTCATCACCAGCCTGTGAGCCGCCGGACGCTCCCCGCCGCTCCCCCCCCCCCCCCCCCCCCCGAGATGGAGGCGTGGTGACTTTTACTCACTTTGGCTCCAAATGCCCACACATACCCCCCCACCCCTCCACCACCACCATGTGTAGTTGATTTTAAGAGGACCAGCCATCTGGGTGGCTAAACTGCTCTGCCATGGGACACACAGGCTGTTTGACAAGCAAAAGGAAAGAGGGAAGGGAGGTGTGTGTGTGTATGTGTGTGTGTGTGTGTGTAGTCCGGCATTGTCCCCAAGCCGGCCACAACTCTGTATGATACACTCTACCGTACTCATCAACAAAGACTACAAACTGGAACATGCCAATGCTGGTCTATAGACCTGTCCTGAGGTGAACTGGCGTAGACTGTAGACAGGTTCTCCAGCCTCAGCAGCGTATGGGCTCCATCCACAACTCCTCACGCGAACTATAATGAGGAAAAGAACCACTATTCCTGACTCAGGCTTTATATTTTCTCTATTGCACATGTAACTGTTGTAAGAATTACAGCCTAAGAAGAATTATATTTTGCTGTACCACAAGTGGGAAAAAAAGAGGAAAAAAAAAGCAAAATAAAATTATAGGAAAAAAAAAAAAAAAGAGTTATGGCGACCATAATCGAAATTTCAGAGAAAGCATTTTAGGGAAAGGGTTGCACTTTTCTTTTTGTGTGGGAAAGTGTGAAATCTTCTTACACTTTGTCCATTGTAGAAGCTTTGAGAACATGAAAAAAACCCCATATTCACATTTCCACTTGTGAACAGTGTGTTTGCTTTCATCAGTTATAAATTTTGACAGTAGAAAATAAATTCGCTAATGTATGTGTGCAGGGGAAACCTCTGTTATTTCCAACATAAAACGCTATGTCTTGCACACATTTGGAGTGAATTGGGCTTATATGTAATTTATTTTGGTGTAAAATGCTTGGCAGTAATTGTCAGGAGTAAAGAATCTTTGCGTCAACGCAATGTCTTAAAAAACATCAGCATTTGACACTAAATAATTTATTAGATGAATTATGAAATATTATGAAATAATAAAATTAATGGAATGAAAGTGTGTGCGAGAATATGACACTGTTAATATTCATTTCAATCTTTTGTAGGAGCCCATTGTCGGACGCTGATGTAAATTCAACTCATGTTTGATATTGAATAAATGTGACAATTTTTTTTCCTGTTTGCAAATGCATGTACATTATTCCGCATATTATGAAACCCAGCAAATAGAAATAGTCAAAGTAGAGGAACAACTTGGACTTCCTTCACCTTTTTGTTAATACTGTTCTTACCATGGTTCATCAATTCTATACAGTTTAATTAGAAAGCAACCTAATTGAGTTCATTAACTGGTAATTAATATGTTAATGTTTTCCCAAACAACATACGCTGAAATAAATGAACTGAGGAGCATTTACTCCAACCAATAGGGCCTTTCACTGCGACTCTAAAGAGGAAGTCATGTGGACCAACTCCATATTCTTCAGTGGCTATGGCAGGATAAATGCTATTGGTATAATTTTATCACCTCAAGAAATGCTGACATGTCCATAGCCTCTCCAAAATATAAACAGCAGATCACACACACTGCTTCAGCCTGCACATTGGAGACTGCAGAGGGTGTTGTGGCAGAGACGGGGGAGAGTGTGTGTGTGTGCTGGAGAGTGTGTGTGTGTGCTGGAGAGAAACGCAGGGCTTCATACGTAGCTGCAGCGTTTGAATCCACACCACCGACACGAGGGCTCGCCGACGGGTGCCGTGTGTATGAGCTCAGCTCGTCTCCAGACCGGGTCCCTTTGTTCAGGCCGTCATGTAGTTCCATTTGCTCTGTCACCTCTGATGCGTCACATTTATTCTGTTTTTTTACCCAGCAACAGCTTCCGTGACGCATCGCTCCTAGTTCACACATAGAGAGAGAGAGGGAGAGAGAGGGAGAGAGAGGGGGAGAGAGAGGGAGAGAGAGAGAGGAGAGAGAGAGGGAGAGGGGGAGAGAGAGAGGGGGAGAGAGAGAGAGGGAGAGGGGGATCGAGGGAGAGAGGGGGAGAGGGAGAGGGGGAGAGAGGGAGAGAGAGAGGGAGAGGGAGAGAGAGGGGAGAGAGAGAGAGAGAGAGAGAGAGAGAGAGAGAGAGAGAGAGAGAGAGAGAGAGAGAGAGAGAGAGAGAGAGAGAGCGAGGGAGAGAGAGAGAGGGAGAGAGAGCGACACCTTGAGCAGGATCGGACTGGAAGCAGAGCAGCAGTTTCACACGCTCATCCTTCTCCACTGAGCTCGTTGGGATCCACTCACTTTGTTAGCAGTTGCTCATTACGTGACTCCTGTTGTACTGAGAGGTGAGATTTCAAAGAAGAAATTTTAATTATCGGTTTATATAAATTGCTGTGACGAGTTCTGGTATGACACTTGCACTCTCACTGGGGAAAATGAGTGAATCTGATTGGCATTGTATGATACAACATGCATAGACTCTGAAATAGCAAATCTGGTCTTCTCACCTTTCTGTCTGAGCCATTAGAGACTTGTGGATTTTGATTCGCTATAAGAAAATGAGTTCTATGGAAAACACCCACACACACGCTGAAGCTTATATGTGAGTGCATGGACACGCTTTACTGGTACCTGTAAATCAGACTGGGAAGCAATAACGTGTATTTTCAGAGCAACAAAAAATCCCAGTAAATGTTCACAATAAATACTTTACATAAAACACACTTATTAAACATCTTTATTTTTATTTCTTTATTTTTATTTTTGTGCTAAAATGTAAATAGCAGCCAACACCCAGCAGTAATAAAGGGGTAAAACTAATAGTGAAAGAAGCCAAAGGGATAAATCAAATGCATGGTTCTGAAATAAGTATGACACTGCACATTTAGTGCTGCTTTTATTTACATGTTTAGATGTTCAATTATATATATATATATTGTGTGTGTGTGTGTGTGTGTGCGCACTTGTGTGTGTATGTGCATGTGTGTGTGTGTGTGTATGTGTGCGTATGGCCTTCTAATAAAATAAAATAAGTAAAATAGAGTTTTTTCCTCAATGGTTTATATTATGTGACTCATAAAGGGTTTATGACATGCAAGCTATAATCCCGTGACGTAAGGACACTGGTGTAGCTGTGTAGTTTATTACTTCTGTCTTCTCTGAAGTTAGCCCTTGCTGTGAAACGTTCATAACAGCCAGGAAGTCACGTATTCTACAGAGCACGTTCCAAAATGGGTGTGTCTCACCAGTCTCCATGGCGATCTCCCCGTGTGTCCATGGCGATCTTGCTTCTATGTTCCTCTTTTACAAATCATGTAGCTTTTGAATACATCAGTCATCAGTCCTACAGTGAAGAACAGGAAGTGCCCCAGGCCTCCAGCCTTCTCCAAACATTGGCAGAGACTCGGCCTACATTGCTTTTAAATTACATTCGCCTACATTGCTTTTACATTAAATCGACCTACATTGCGTTTACATTACATTGACCTACATTGACTTTACATTACATTGACCTACATTGACTTTACATTACATTGACCTACACTACGTTTACATTACACTGACCTACAATGCTTTTCACCTTGAGGAGTAATAGCCGAGGGCAAAATGTAAAGTGAAGTTCAAAGTCATAGTTGATTGAAAAAAAAAATCTAAAAAATCTACCAGCAGTACATCACCAGCAAACTACCCAGTTCTTTAACCCACCATCAAACTACCCAGTTCTTTAACCCACCATCAAACTACCAAGTTCTTTAACCCACCATCAAACTACCCAGTTCTTTAACCCACCATCAAACTTCCCAGTTCTTTAATCCACCATCAAACTACCCAGTTCTTTAATCCACCATCAATACACCACCAGCAAGCTCTCCATTTCTTCTAGTTTATCTGTCTTTACATCTCCTTGCTTCTGAGCAATGGGAACCATAACCAGGCAGTTGTGACCCCAGTCCGGGGGGCAACAGAAGACTAAGGTTTGTCTAACGCCAGGACCCAGGCTAGCTGTGGCATGGGCCACCAACACCAGACAAGTTGAGGCCCCATGAAGTCATAAACACACAGCCACGCATCGCCACGCTGCAGATGGGACCAATCCAGCGATAGACAATATGTGGCTAATGAATCCCTTATCTCCTTCCGTAAAGTGTCGTCCAGAATTACGCATACATATTGGCTCATTGTTGTCTGGAGAACAACCTGTCCCATTCTGCTAGCGTGTAATTATCACCCTTCAGAACGGGGGGGAATACGGAGAACGCGCCGTCGGTTGGAGACTGGAGACTTCCTCATCTCGGCCATGTTGCATGACGGTGGGGTTACTGTTTTATGTAAGTTCTGATTACAGCAATTTTGACTGCGGGAGGCTGTTGTCAGAGGCGGCTAAATGGGGGACAGGGAAGCCTAACATTCTGATGTGTGGGTGAATAAATTGCTGGCAGCTGTCTCTCTACTCTCCAGCCTGCGGCTTAACTAACCATTGGCTCCGCTCCAACATTTCTTTGAAGACGCTGGATTTATATAATATAATAGCAGTAGAAGATCAGAGTCAGGTACCGAGAAATCTTAAATGACAGTCGCTGACTGATATTCATCCCCACAGACGTGTTGTTTTGACAATGACGTTCAAAAGTCTCTCTCCTGCCCTTTGCACCTCTTTGTGAAACTGTGCAACGTCTTTGATTGCGTGTGTGGAAGACTTGCTAGAGATGTGGTGTTAGTGGCAGTGGTTTTAGACAGAAGACAAAAGCATCGCCTCTCGGTTTTGAGCAGAGCACAGAATACATTGGATGCATTTTAGTTAGATAGATTTGGCTTTGTTACATCAATATTGCAATATTCAAAATGTCCATGAAACCATGAAGCTGCTTGGTATCCCTTAAAGTACACTGGATGACGGTCAAGCAGGTGTGCAAAGGAAGGTCAGAGGTCGTGACACCCATGCGTTTTCAAAACGTCCAGTTTCAGGCGTTTTTCGTCTCCTTTTTGACAAATGCACAGAGTGGGGAAATGTGGCGGTGGGTTTATCGGTCTTCCGATGCAGAGAAAAGAGGCATCAGTGCGAAGTACTGTTGTAAATTCAGACAAGTTTCTCCCTTAATGTGTTAACGCACACAAGAGTGATTTTGACCACTCAAAAAGTGCCATAAAGAAGAGAGACGTGCTAAAGGGAAGCCCAGCAGACATGAGTGGCACGAGGCTCAGGCCTTCAGTCAGGCAGCGGATGGACCATGTCTGCATACCTCATTGCATCTTCTCTGGGCAGCAAGGCTGGTTTTGGCATGAGCACTGAGCTGTCAGTCAGTTTGACCTTTGTGTTGACAACACAACTTTTCCCTTGAGCCCGTGGGCCGCCGTTCCCCCCGGTGTGCGCCGGGGACAGGTCGATATACAACGCTGACGACTTTACATGATTAAGGTCTTAAATGATTGATTGATGGAACTCCAAATGAGCTCTCCCAGGATTGGTCGAAATTAAGCGTCTTTGATCTCCGTGCCGGGATGTTTCGTGATGCCTTCTCTCCACCCCTCATTATCTCAGTCCATCTTCAAACGGCATCAGAAGAAACTCTTTAGCCAAGTCTTGATCACAGTGAGATGAAAATACTTTGCAGAGTGTCACGTGAGCACGATGTGCCCTGGTGTATACATTAAACCATAGTGAGCAAAAACAGAGCATGTACTCTTGAATCAATTAAATATGAGTTCATGTAATATGGTATAGATTGTGCAACTTACTGTAGCTGTCTTCAAAGGTTGTTTTATGCCACGTATTCTTGATTTATAAACCTCACAAAATAGTGCATCCAAGGTTAGGTCCATCATTTTTTTATATGCATTTTTATGTACTGCCAATATCACAGATCCACAAAAACAAAACCGTTATGAACGTCATTACGAGTCGTTCTTGCATCTGCGTTTCACACAGAATGCGTCAGCGGTCACTCTCAAAAGGCTGTTTGCAGCTTCTCCTGCGGTGTGTGAAGTCCGGCCTCTCTAACCCCCAGGCCTCTCCAACTCTCTAACCCGCCGGTCTACGTACAGGTCTACACGCAGGCCTTGTAAAGCACCTCAGCATTTCTTCTTCAAGTGTTTTTTTAAACTTCTGTCTGACTTCCCGGTTCTATTTTCACGCCCTCCCACTCCTCTGTCATGTGTAGGATGTAGTCAGTCAGCTCACGTGTGTCCCAGCTCCTGTCTTTGCGATTCACCTTCATGCGGGGGCCATTAACAGGAGAAGAAATGGCAGGACGTTCGGTGCAGAAAAACAGATGGAACAACAACACTGGAGTCTTTCTTTTCTTCCAGCATGTTCCAGGCTCTTTTTTTCCCTCCCCAAACACGAGGACTGAAGTTTCACATGCACTTTCCCTCCGCTGAAGCTGTGCTTGGTTTATGTAGCGCTTGTCTTGCAGGTTTAAGTTAGACTCGATTTCCTGTTTTTCTAAATCTCGCTGAAATGAAACAAAAGTCTCCTGCCCTGACAGAACATAAACACAGATACGTTTGTGACAACAGAGAGGGGTTTGTAGCTTTTTTCGTCTTCAGAAAAGTAATTTCCTTCAAAGTGAAAGGTGTTTTTACATACAAACTGTTATGTTACAGGACTGCAGTGTTAGGAGAAAGCGGAAACTGTGTATAATTACATTAGGAAAGATGGTGAACAGAAGGGTCCTGGCTTTACCTCAGGGTACCTACACACAACAGAGCGTATTCTCTGGAATTTCTCATCTGTAAAGAATATGTGTGTGTGTGTGTGTGTGTGTCTGTGTGTGTGTGTGAATATAAGGGAGAGAGAAAGAGTGAAAGAATGAAGAAAAGAGAGAGTGAAAGAATGAAGGAGAGAGATTTCCTTTGAAGAGAACAGGACTTCATGTGCTATTATGGAAATGAGGATTATATAAACAATACTGCAAATTCCAGAAACCACAGTGCACATTTCTCTCTCTCTCTCCCTCCCTCTCTCTCTCTCTCTCTCTCTGTCTCTCTCCCCTCTCTCTCTCTCTCTCCCTCTCTCTCTCTCTCTCTCTCTCTCTCTCCCTCTGTTTCTGTCTCTCTGTCTCTCTCTCTGTGTCTCTCTCCCTCTGTTTCTTTCTCTTTCTGTTTCTCTCTATCCTTTTGTGTGTGTGTGTGTGTGTGTCTGGTCTTGATAACAGCGGTCATAGCAAAAACAACGTGTGGATAAGCCCCCAATTAGTATATGTATCTTTTAGCATTTCAAGTAAGTCACAATAATACAACTTCAAAGCAGCAGTGCTGTTCATTCTTTGTACAGGTCAACATTCATTGTACTTTAATGTCTTTTAATACAGGAAAGACATTCGTATAAGACTTGGAGTCAAACCAGCAGACTAGTAGATGAGTAAGAGAGAAAGAGGCTCCATAGATCAAAGAAATATCTGACACTTTGGCTCAGACGTTGTCCTTGTAATGTATCTTAAATATGCAATTGAAAATCTATAATGCACTGATGGAAATAGGCCAGTGAAACCTAAACAAAGCAAATCACAGAGGGACAGTGTCTCTCCCGCGTCCGATGAATGACACAACACTATCGACAGCTTCTCCATCTGGGGAATCGTGAAGGGGCTGAGTGGCTCCAACCCCTGACACATTTTGTATGAGATTATTAGGTCTGTTTTAGAGCTCCATTCATATCGTAGCCATTCATCAACACCACAAGCTTGCCACACTGACAGCAGGTCACATTCACATACTGCCCCTTTGGGTAAAACTTGTATGCGTGATTTCAGAAGATGTGGTTTAAAGCTTCTGCTGGGAATAGCAGATACCTACTGGTATATACATTTGTATTTAACTCACTTAAAAACCATGTACTCTTAAGCAGTACTGAGCAGTCAGTAGTGAAGTGCTGTCTGAGACTTGTTCAGGAGTGGTCCACTACATTTCCAGGTTCTGAAGTTCACAGACTAGAGAGAATGATATTTTGTTAGTAGCTTTGTTACATATTACATCACAAATGACATATTGCAATGACATGTTTTTGTAATATCATGGAGATATGTTTAAAACCAAGAAAGCCTTTTTTTCATTTAAGAAAAAAAATGGTGTTCTAGTTTATTTTATTTCTTAAGCCTGCTGTTAAATAAAAACAGTTGATGTTTAGTCATTGTGTTGCTGATCAACTGTATTGCATGGTTTGAGAAACACAAACTGCTTACTGTAAAACACAAGACATTTCCCAGCAATATGTAGCAACATGTGTATTCCCCTCTGAAAGGACTCCAACTGGAGCCCGGTCTGGACAGTTTTAATTACTGTGCTCCTTGTTCTGTCAAACAGATCTAACGCAGAGGGACATACATCCTGAGCTTTGCTCGTTCATATCCTTTATCTGTGTGTGTGTTTGTTTGACTGGGTGGGGTGTGTCGTGTTGTGTTTACTCTGTGTTACATGTGCAAATCGCAGTAAACCGCAACCCCACTTTGATGTCGTCCTCAAACGCTTTCGTGCGCAAGAGCAATGGACAAAATTCATCTGTTGTATCGAAATGTTTTCATGTTTTCTATACTTTACTCCAGACTTGAAAGTTCGACCTCTCAAGGGACAGGCTTGCGTTCGCTGATAAACCTCATCTAAGATTGGAACACTCATGAAGAGAATACTGCACTCTGGACTATCTCTGTCTCACTCTCTTGCCTTCTTTCTCTCTTTCCATCTTTCTCTTTCTTTCTATCCTCTGGCTCTCTCCCCACTCTCTCTCGCCCTCTTTCACTCTTCCTCTCTCTCTCTCTCTCGTCTCTGTTTCTCTGTCCCTAGACGGGAGACTCCATGCACCGGGGTCATTAAATAAGCCCCTGGCCTCTGGCACGTTCGGCCAGGTGTCTCGCCTAAGCACCAAGGACGATCCGGTCCAAGTATCCGGCCCTTTAATCATCTCGGAGAGGCAGGCGTTGCTCCCAGACCAACACTCTGCTTAAATAACGCTTGATTGAAATAAGTAAACTTTGGCCCCAGCTGGCCTGAAGGGTGATCATTAGTGGAAGCACTTTTCAGCACAAGCAGCTTATGATACATTATGATTACACTATGATACATTATTAATGAACAGATCAACTCTGACAGGCTTCTGTGCGGATGTGTCTGCTTACATGTGTATGTGTGTGGGTGAAAACAATCAGAATTTTGAGAAGGACGCCAGCTTGTGTGAGTTTAAATCTGACACGGATCTTATATTTCCCCATGTATCTGGTTGTTTATATAGAACTACAAGTAAAATTGACCATATAACACAGTATAAAACAAGCATTTCCTTGTTTACACTGCTTCACAACTTTACACCACATTTTCACTAATTATCACTTCTAACAAAAGTATGTAAATGAAGCATTGCAGTGTATGGCTGGAGCAGATATTTACAGATATTTGCTTCCTGCAATTATGAGCACTGCAAACAAACGTACAAACCCCCGCTGCAGCTGCACTGTGCACTGGACGTAATTGTGATTCGCTCTTTCTACCAGACTTGAACCCGTCGTTGCTCCCAGACACCCTTCACAATAGCAGTGCAACGTCTCGAGGAGGGAGCAGATCCCGATGGCAGCACCTCGCCACCGTGACAAGCCCGAGACGCTACGATTATTTCCTGGCAAGTCCGAAATTTTTCGTCTGGGACGCTCAAGAGCGAACATCTCTGTGACATAAAATGACACGTCTGGCGGCGGCGGGGCGGGATATCGGGAGACACGTTGGACAGGCGCGCGTCACGCGGGAGCAGGATCCTGGAATTAGACGGCGAGGGTGGAGGTCGTGTGCCAGCTCCGCGTGGCGTGATTGAGACGCCCGCAGACCCGCCCGTGCTCAGCTCCTCCGGGGGGGACTTCTGTGGTGCGGCCGCTGCTCCACCTGCGTCTGAAATCACACTCATAACGGCTAACGAGTCACGCGAGTCAGGCCCGATTTTATACCCCAGGGAAGGAATTTACAAAAATGCCTAAAAGCACTTATTAATTACAGGGCGAGGAGATGAAGCTTGTACTGATAAAATAGATTTTTTTTTTGTCATTTATAAATAATGCATTAATTTCATTCACAGGACACAGTGTATTATGATTGTTACACCGATGCAGTGCACTGCATTTTCAGATCTTATTACACAAACATGAATCATGCAACACTGCTCAGGTGCTGCATGAAAACGGCATGCACTCAGCTTTGATTACAGTCAACAGCTCCGGCGAAGCGTTGCCAGCAGCTGGTATCTTGCACTGGCCGTGCGCGTGAACTCGCTCTCAGCATGCCCTCGGAGTTGCCAAAGCACACTGCCCATTAGGCACAGCTGCCCCAAAGGCAAGGTAGGCCAGAGCTCGAGCTTGTGTCGTTATTTCAAATGGCGAACCTGCGTGGCAAAGTTAGCAGATGGTCACGTTTTGAAGAAGAATTTATGTCTGATTTTGATTACTAAAATATAGGTATGTAAAATGTGTGTATAAGCAGGCTTGTGTGTTTCTGCGTGCGCACATGTGCGTTCCTGTCGTTTGTAAGCGCTACAGTCTTAACGTTCTGTCTATATGCTTGTCTGTAAATTCTCCATTCTTGCCGCATTGTATTCGTGTTTGTGTTTCTGTGTATTGTGTGTATTCATGTATTCGTAAATTCTTCAGTCTCGGGGTACTTCTGCGTGCTGTGCGGAGTACTCGGAGGCGATTTCCCCTGAGTGTGTCAGAATGAATTTACAAACATGCCCATTGTCGGGGCAGCAAAATGTGCCAGCAAACCTTAGCCAGGTCCAGGGAGAGGGCAGAAGAGGGATGCCTCGCGCACAGGGCGGCGTCTAAATCTGCCCAAAATGCCATGATTATTAATAAGGGAAGATTCTTAATAAAAGGGTACTACACCAGCTTTGCTTGGCTTATCTAGTGAGGCAGAAGGTAATTGAATTAATTAGCAAGATAATCAAAGTAGCCTAAGCTCACCATTTGCTTAATTCTATATGCCCTATACAGTGTGTGTGGAGTCCATCTATTGCAGGCTAGCTCTGGGGATGTGAGGGGAAATGTGTCTATGATAAAGGCCGATTAAATAGCCTGCACACATATTTTAATAAGAACTAATCAAAGTGCTGAAGCCTTGTCTGTGTAAAACCATGAATATAAAATCAAGGACGTTGTGAGAAAAAAAAGGATCCATGTGTTCCTGGCATGCAAACGTCATTGCCTTTGGGGGGGGGGGGGGGTGTTGCTCATTCAATTAGGCTCTTTGTTAGCATGCTGGCACTGACAAGCCGACAGCAAAGGACGTGGACGGAGGTGAAGTGGCGGATCACACGGGGAGCGGCAGAACGGCACAGAGGTCTGGAACGCAGGCGTTCACTGTGGCACGTTCCAGGTCCAGGCTCTTCAGATCTCCAGCCGGACGAGCCAGGTAGCCACTGTTAGCCCTGTCCAGCGACTGAGACATTCAGGGCAGGTTTTGGAGCCGAGGTCCAGATTTGAAGACTTCTGGGCCTGAGCAGCACTAAGTGTTTTACACGTGAGCGCTGACAGGGGGCGCAGTGCATGTAAAGCTGGGACTGAATCCAACAGGCATTTGGCATCGATCCTCATAAGAATATGACTTCACTAACAGAACGTGGATATATGATGTGAGCTGGGCGTTTTGTTTTGTTTTTTTTACCTCAGGGATATACAGTTTTGTTACACTAAGTTACTGTAACAGGGTTGACATCTCGCAGCAGCAGAATCAATGTCAGCCTAGGGTCAAACGCAGCAATGTCGTCCGTCGCCTGCGGAGCTGCTAGCATCATATTGGCTTGGTGTTTAGTGTTTTATCACCACTGTTTGGGTGAAAGGTGGCGCGAGCTCAGGGCAACACAAAAGGTGAACTCGCTGAGTAAGGCGTACTTGAAATATTACATGCCCTACAGTCATGCCTTTGACCTCCCTGCAGTGCCACACAGCAGCTGCCTGAGGGGCACGTAGAACATGCCGCCAAGGGTGTGTGTGTGAGTCTTTATTTTCTTCTATTTTATTTTTTTTTTTAAATCTAGGTCACCGTGGATTTGGTTCGATCTTAAGCATCTGTGTGTGTGTGTGTGTGTGTGTGTGTATGAGAGAGAGGGATGGAGAGAAAGAGAGAATGAGAGAGGGAATACATGACTATGTGTAGGTGTGCCCTAGCTCGAAGTCTGGGAATGTCTGCTGTTCACATTAGGGACTCAGCCTCTCTGTGTTCTGGGTGGGCCATTCACACTGTTATTGGAAAACCATCCCCCACAGACTATAGAGCATATTAAAACCATTTCTTTTAATCCCCAGTTTCTGCGCTAGGAGAACGATATATCACAGCTCAGAGAGACAGAAAGAGAGAACAATACTACAGGGGGTAAATCTATCTCTCACAGCAAAAATATTTGATGTGTTGGAGTGAGAGTGTAAATGATGGACACTGATCTTCGGTTATACCACGAGCTCCGGCAACACGGAAGCCAGGTACCCTCCGCACAGCAACACTCTCCTCTTCTGCTGGAGTTTATCCACAGGAGGAACACACACGGGGGCGGAGATTGCATTTTCAGTATAGGTGCAAGAGAGAAAGCCTGTATACAGGGTACAAAAACTGTACAAACTGCCCACACTCACCAAACACACAGAACTGTAAGTGTAACCTCAGAAATAAGGACAAAAACAGCAATTATCCCAGCACTCATGCAGTAAAAAATTGTCTACTACTTTTTAAAAGGCAACAGCAAAGGTATGTGGACATTAATGTGTTTTATTTTATTTTGATTTTCAACTGAAAATGTATTTAATGCGGTAATAAGCAGTTGTTGGACGTGCTTAATGTCCGCTGGATGTGTTCTGATCGACTAGAAAATGCACTGGTACCGGCCCATTTAGTCCAAGCTGGGCGGAGGAACCTCTGGAAGTGGCACATTTGCAGCTGTTTATACAAGTGGAAGGAATAATGAAAATGACCAGAAACTGTGCACAAATGTATTAAATGTGAAATGATGAGTTCTGGTTTTACAAGTGCTGCCTGCTGGAGGCTTGTGTGCAGAGTTGGCCGTGGGATTGTAGAACACGCCGGCGGCAGACATTCCAGGCAGCCGGCCGACGTCTTAACGGTCTCTCTCTATGTCTGATTGTTCTCCGGCTATTCATAAGGTGTTGAAGGACCAAGGTCTTTTCATGATGTGCTACAGAACATGGAGGCAGACGTAGACGAGCCAACGGTAAACAGAGGGATGGTGGAAAAGTGAAGAAAATATCACTAAATAAAGTCAGTACATTCGTGTTATTGACCTGTCCACACATTGTCAATCAGCATTAATCGATGTTAAGAAGGCAGGAGAAGCACGCTGTGGCCCCTAGAGCAGGTGTGGCCCCTAGGGCAGGGGCAGGCGTGGCCCCTAGGGCAGGTGTGGCCCCTAGAGCAGGTGTGGCCCCTAGGGCAGGCGTGTCAGGGGCCTGGCGAGTGTACGATGCTCACGTTCCTGAAGAAGTGCTCCAGGTCCCAGTACAGGCAACAATATCTCACTTTCTCCCAACATTCACTTTTCTAGCATATAGTTGTAATAACTGCCATAAGCAGCATCTAGTCAGACTGATGTCTCCTCCTCCAGCCGTGAGCCTCCCCCCTTCGCCCTCTCATACAGGGTGATTATGCACTGCTCATTGCCATCCCTCCGACTCCCCCTTTGTGTGTAATTACAGTGTAAAGATGACACTTCAGGCACGGTATTCATCAAAGCTTCCACTAATGAATATATGGACTGCTAACGTACTGTATTCACTATTGTTTTCTTTCTGAGAGAGAGTAGGGAGCAGTGGAGAAACCATTAGAGGCAGCATGCATCTCCTAGTCCTGTCCGCATGTCCAATACTGGAAAAAAATACATATTCCATTCATGGGTTATTGAAATGCATTTTATCTATTAGACAGGATTCATAATGTTTCATAATGGATTAAATGTCTACAGGAAGTCATGGATTAGTCACCAGTGTCTGTTCTAGATAAGTCTAACATTACAAATTTGTAAGACAGTAAAATGGATTATGGCATTTTTATATACCACAAAGAAATTATGTTCATTGAAGTTGTTGTTTTTTTTCTCACTCTACACACACACTCATGCGTACACGTGAACATACACACACGCGCACACACTCCAAACATCACCCACAGATATCAAATTCAGAATTATTTAAACTGCAGGTGTACATTTTCAAGACGGGCCACTCATGTATGATTATTAATGGAATGTAACATTATGAACCTGCCACCCTACTTGTTGCAATTTTAAAATATCTTATTAATTATGAACTTGACTATAAAATTAGGGCAATGTCATAGTCTTAATAGGACATTTAATTAATTGGATTCTCTGAAACTATAATATCACTTGTCATCTATGACAAGTATTTACATTATTACTTAATACTATAATTTTCCCAAATTAATATTGCTAATCGGTTAGGATTACATTTTGAGACAGATTCTGAGACAACATGGATGTCCTACAGTAACTAATGCCCATTGGTTGGAGAATGACTACGTGTACACAAAGCCAAGATCCCAGCGCAGAAACCGTGTGCATCAGTTCTGACCTGCTGAGAAACACAGACTATAAGAACATTCATACATACTACTAACAAATCTCACATGAGAAGAATTTGATATGATGTGTCATCAGAAGTACATTTTTGTACCTCTTTTATAAACATTTAGGGGCAGTTCCCACAGATTCAGGATAAACTCAAGTCTGTCTCTGTGGTTTAGTCCAAGCCTAAGCTTAATCTCTTTGGGAACCCTGGGCCTTAGTGAAGCAAGGCTGTCTTTCATTCATCAGCAACACTTCTAATGTACAGAAGGCTCATGCAGACTCGGTCAGACTGAACAGAGGAGCAGGCGTCTATCTGCTCACCAGGACGTCTCTTCTCCAGACTCTCATTCTCCACCATGTCACCGTTTCACATAAGGGGCCCAGACCTGTATTTCTGCGATACTGCCTTGTTGACAATGTCACAATGTAACAATGGTAAAAGGTTCTATACAAATAAAATTGAATCAAACTGAATCTTGAGCAGAGAGACCAGTGCTCTCTCTTTCTCTGTGTGTGTGTGTGTGTGAGTGTGTGTGTGTGTGTGTGTGTGTGTGTGTGAGTGTGCTTTGTCTTGATCCAGGGCACAGTGAAATGACTAGATCCCCTGGGAAAAGTCTCCATGCCCCAGATAAGGGGCTGGCTGTACCCATCTTGAGCTCCTTTGGAGACAAAAACACGTTGCTTCAGGGCGTGGATCTGACCGCAGGTGACTCCCGCACGCCCTCACTGGTTGCCACGGTGTTGACTCATCTCACACGATCATGATGGGATTCTCTGCACTAGCTGATGCTATATTAAAGGAAACCCAGTATTACCACTAGCTTTTGTCACAGCTAACAGCTTATTAAATTCTTTAAATATCTTATTTAAATGAACATGTACCTAGCATCACTCATTTTGTAATTTCCTTTATTACATAATGAATAATAATAACGATGAAGATAATTTTGACTTAATTTTAAAAATTGGAACATTTTAAAATCCAAACGTTAGAAGTCTTTAGTTGTGTTTTTTTTCTCTTCTCATTTTTAAATTATCATACAAGTTTCATACGGGCTTGAAACAGAAGTGCTACATATCCATAGTATAAAAAAAAACTATTTAAAGTGGTAATTCAGTATTTATGTGTGAGTGTGTCTGCATTAGCTAAGTATGTATGTATGTATTCAGGAATCATGCAGTAACCCAGACCTGTAAACCCGGAGCTGAATGTTTCTGTCTTGATCATTAACTGGTGAACTGAAGCCACTGTGCTGTACACCACACATGGAAACAGGCACGTCTGGGCGTCTGGCCCTGAGCCCTGTGAGCCCCGTACCTCAGTGTGTCAGCCAGGCCAGACTGTCCAGGGGAGGCCAGCCAAGATGCTGTCAATCAGCCACTAAGTCTTGAATGTCTTAAACCCTGTACCTTGTCAGATGCAGAGAGGGAAAGACGCGGCTAATCGCAAGTGCAAATCGGCTGCACATAATTTGTAATCAAAGCTGCGTTGCCTCATGAATAATTGGAACCTGACAATAGACTTTTCTGTCTATTATTCTTGAGTGTAATTCAGCGGTTAGGGATCAGGAGGGAAGTTCACAGCTATTGGACAGCAGGGCGTCTCGGATTAATGGAGGACTCCCACTAGCACTTATTCATAGCTAATTTACTTATGCCACTGTTTTGACGCATAGCAGAAGGGTATGCCGAACAAAAATATAAAATAATAACAATAATAATAATAAAGGCCTTTAAAGGAAAAAGCCAGCCAGTGCCATATGGAGATAAGCAGAGAGCTATGGAAGTTAATGCTATACCAGACACCGGGGTTCCGCTTAAAAGTGAAGGTTTTCAAACCAGAGCTGACAGGACGAGGGATTGAGGGGACAGCCCACGAGGGCAACGAGTCCTTGAAAAGTAGAAATTGACATTAAAAGTTTGGGCTCACCGCGGTCCTGTAGATGTCTGAATGCTTGTTAAGGTAACGGTATGCTGTTGACCACGACCGCGCAGCCTTGCTAGACAGCCAAAATACCAAACTCAGAGTCTGAATTCTGACCAGATGGCCTCAGCTGTGAATATGTCGTTTTTTTTTTTTGCCTCCTGTAGGAACAATGTTATCTCAGTTTTTGAACTTAAGGCACGTCTTCGCTCTCCAAGCCTTCTGCTCAATACAGCTGTCTCTTTGTCCACGGGAGAAAAAGCTGTAGAGCTCGCGCTTGTATCCACTCGCGCTTCCGTTTCCGACCTTGAAGAGAAGTCATCTGCGTCCCACTAGATAAGACTGTCGAGAAGCCTGGCAGGCGTTACCTGGTAACAGGTGCAGCACTGCCGTCAGGACGCCGATGGTGTCATTAGATCTCCTCCGCCCGTGAGCATGTTCATCGATTTATTCGCAGGCCGCTCCATTGAGATGGACCCGCCTCACATTTTCCTCATTTCGACGACGTGTTGCGTTCTCATCGCCATTCAGACGGGCCGCGCGGACACATTTCTGCAACTGCAATGATCCTGTCCGGGTTGTAAATGCCCACCATTGCATAAGTGATATTTTGTGGCTGTCAGTACCTATATGGAAAATGTAAGTCGACAAATTATTCGAAACACTATATAATTATACATGTTAATTTTATAGTGAATACACCCAGGGCCTTAACGAGCTAGGAGGACACCGAGGTTCTTTTCCCTAAAGTATTTTTCAATTATGAAACTAAATCTGGTAACAATGACGTAGGGACAATAATGTGGTGAAACGCAGCCTAGATTGCGCAAAAAGCTTCTCGATTTACTTCAGAGAGCTGATATCTACGGACATAGCGTAAAGGGTGGGGAATTAAATGGGAGATTTGTGAAAATACTGACATTACCAAACACTTTAAAAGTGTCTTTTGTGATTTGACCGCTGTAAGTTAATCACAGACAGTAAATCACAAATTGCCTTATAACCGCTTTACTTTGTGTAGCCAGTGAGATAGAGAGGTGGGATAAATAACCTACGTTTAAACTGATATTAACCTGTTTTTTTTTTAATCCTGTTTAACTACAAATTGATTAAGTGTAGGCTTCAGTGATATGATTCGGGTAAACAAACAAAAAAAGTTTAATAATTTTAATTAATTAAAGTAAAATATTTAGCAAAGTTAAAATTAAGTGCTCTAACTTTAGTCAAAGCTATTTATGCAAAAGCAATACAGTTTATGGAAATAAATAGGAGTAATAGGAAATGAATGAACTGTACGGCCTCTACATACATTTGTGTTCCATTTTTCAAGATTAGAAGGGAGCGTTGCAGAATTAAAGAATCATTATGGACTTTATTGTAAAAGCGGACAGGAAAGTTTGGAGTGTGGTGTCCTTCATGTGAATTGGGTCACATTTCTACAGCATGGTCCTAACTATTTTTTTCTTTTGTTTACTCTTTATAGCCCTGACAACACGTGATAATGTAGTGGCATGATGTTCTGTGTAGCTTGTGAATGACCTCATATCTAAATCACCACCCACCAATAAGCATGTGTGTGTTACTTTAGCAGAAATGCCAAACCACTGGCATGAGCTGTTTGTGGAACGCTGCCGCTCCTCTGCTGGACTGGAGAAAGTCAGCGCATCTGGACTTTATTGGAATTGTTATTGAAGAAACTTGATACTTTCTGTGCAGCCAAACTATATGTCCATCCTGTCAGTCTCTGCGCAAGACCTGGAATTAGTGTCAAATTGAATATATATACTTTGGTTTTACCAAAGCAAAAATGTTTAGCAGTGTAGGCGAGAGCAGCAGCGTAGGAAGAGTGTTTGTTCTCATCCACCCAAAAACCCTCCTCGGGTGAGATGAATATGGATAACATTGTGCCGCATCGAGATATGGTGAACTCGATGCAAATATTGGATCAATTCCACAGTTTCACCACCAGCCTTTAAGAGTTGCTACCTGCTGTTGGCGTTCACACAGCCCAGGCCCAAGACTTCCGTCGACAACATTCTGCATCTTAATTGCTTTTTGTGTTCTGAGTTTTCAAAGAACTTTCTGGCTGCCATTGTGTGGATTAGCCGTGCAAATCTCAGAGAATAGACAAACCTCTTCAGCTGTGGAAGGACAGGGATGACAAGGACATAGACATAGAGTTGGACCTGTGAAGAAATTGCCTGTGGGATCTGTGTTTTGTTGTTTGTTGTTGTTTTCTTTATGTTAACCAAATAAGCAAAACAAGGAAATATATATATTTCGTTTTACAAAGAGGAGGTACTGGTGGGAGTCTTTTCCTAACCTGTCAATCATAACTGGAAGTG
Source organism: Brachyhypopomus occidentalis (assembly GCA_020368025.1). Taxonomy (NCBI): domain Eukaryota; kingdom Metazoa; phylum Chordata; class Actinopteri; order Gymnotiformes; family Hypopomidae; genus Brachyhypopomus; species Brachyhypopomus occidentalis. Next base: position 1,722,052 of record JAGXOD010000078.1, read on the forward strand.
TTTGTCTCAGACTGGATTATCCAGGGCATATCGGACAAGAAACATGATCAGAAAATATCGGCAGAGCGGAGAAAGTCTATATTGAGTTCACAGATTATATGATGTTAAAGGTGTTTTGGTGGTGCTTAATCTAAAATTAAGATTCAGGGGAGTTTTGCAGCACATAATATTTTGAGACCACATTTATGCACTGCAGCAGATGTAGAATTTTATGTAGGTATTTTTCTTTCCATGTTTTTTTTTTCTTCACGTGCAGAGTGTGGAGGTCCATTGTGGTTTAAATAAGTAATGTGCTACATGTTTGCAGTTTGAAATTTTGCATCTGAACAGGTATTACTAGTAGATAACTGATAACTGCATACAGTACAGTCGATTACCTGTACACCGATATCGCACCTGCACTTTCACCTCCCTTCAACACTTCTTTTGACAAGTGAACCACTTTGTCATGCTAAACCTCAGCCAAACATGGATGCCACTACGGAAACGGCTGGTATTATACAGGCGGCTTTTGAATGTACGGCGGCCCTTTTCAGAGTCTAGGAAGGCGCTGACTGTGCCTCTGTAAGCAGAACCCTGCCGGAAGACGAACTGCTGGGAGTCCTGCAGAGATCCCAGACACGAGGCGTGAGCTTCAGACAAAGACAACACGGAGAACCGTGGAGATGATGGTCAGGAGGTGTTTCTGTCCCCCCCCCCCCCGTGTCTGGTGTCTTTTATGTGGTGTCGCAGAGGAACCCAATCAAGGCTAATGCAGCACATTTTACTGAAGCAGAAGCAGCGTGTAAAGGCTGTGAAGCTACGAGATGAGTCATGGCCACCTTGAGTGTGATTCATGCCTCGATGTTTGCCGTAGGTACGAGTGGTGCAGACGAAGAAAATGTGCCGACGCTGAACAGGTGTTCCTACATCCAGGCCTCGCGCTCCTCAGGCATCAGCCTGTAAACGTGTTTCAGGGTAATGAAACACACATATTTATTCTTGCTCTGTAGCCCGTGCACGAGCCTGTGACCAGTGTCTTTTCAAGCAGATTTGTTAGGTTAGTGACAGCTTAATTTTCATCATTCGGACACAAAAGTACCTGTGTGATGAGGGTTATGAACAGACTCTGTTGCATGTGCAGTATATGCTGCATCTATATTTAAGATCCTTTATTGCAGAAATATGTGTTTTTGTTCTGTTTAGCCTCATCAGGTAACATACTGAACTCTGCTGATCACAATCTTGGAGTTAATTAAAATTTTGCTCCGTATTATGCAGCCAGTGAATAAATACTTAACCTCATGCCCTTTTAATCCATCTTATTCAGTGTTTCTGACAGACTTGCCTTGCCTCTTTATGCTGATAAATGCATACATTCATTCAAACAGTCACTTTAAGGCTAATTACCAGACACCATAATACAACATATTAAATAGTTCTATTTCATAGTTGTCCATATTTGTTATATATTATTTACAGCATTCTTGGACTGTAGGAAATCTGCATTTCTTCGTTAAAATACATTCACTTCGGGACGGTGGTATCTACGGCGAAGCTCGTCTCTCACAGTGAGTAAACAGAGTTAAATGTGAAGTTTGTCAGTGCTGTACGAGAAGCAGCAGTAACTCTTCCCAAACTCGTACACATCAGAGACTCCTCACAGTCACGAGGGTCTGGCACGATTGGATGAAATCTCTGTTTCAAATGTGCTGCTAGCTTGCCAGCCAAGCCTGTCTTCTGCACAAGTTAGCAGTCATTCATTTCGTGCCAAAGGCACTGAAAGCATAAAGTAAAAAAATTAGTTGTGACTGGATGTGTGCTGTAATGTCATTTGCATTAATTAACTTCAGTGCTAATGATGCGCGGAAAAGTGAGCTTTAGTGCGGGATTCAAACGGACTCAAACTTAGAAGGTGATTTTCATCACTCATCATTTTAGACTTAATTTAGATGTTATTCAGTTGACAAAAATGGTTAATTAATACACAGCGATTAGTTATGAAATTTATCAAGGATGACAATCTAATACAGGTGAGCATATTTGCACACAGTTGTATACATCTGTTCCTCTTTCTCTCTCTCTCTCGCACACATACACACACACACACACACACACAAACTCACGCAGTCTCTCTGACAAATTAATTTACCTAGAGACAGCATACACGGATGTCTCCTGAATTTGTAGTATGCGTGCCCTTTCTGAGGTGACCCTACGCACTCTCTACACTCTCTATGTGATTACAGAATGTTCTGTCTGGCAAATAGAATTGACAGGTCATCAATGAACACAGAGGAATCACTGTCAGTGATGAGAGAATTGCAAAAAAGGGAGTAGAGATTGTGCAGTTGGCATTGTCCTTGACTCTCCTTTAATGTTCTGGATGCATTCCAGGTTTTCCCCAGCGGACAGAAGAACTCCTCCCAGTTCTCCCAGTCCTCCCAGTCACTAATTCAGCACTGAATGCCCCAGCTTGAGAAAAAAAAAAACTAAAAAAAAAAAAAACCCCAGCAACGTATTTAACAACCTTGTGAAAGGGGCTGTTCCTGTATCAGGGAACGTGTTGCTAACGTGTGGTGTAGCAGTCAGGCTGATTTTGAAGCACTTTTCCCATGCCCACGCACAAAGAACCAAAGCTCCAACCCGATTGGGCCACAGCTCTCCTAGGGATAGTTTCTTGAGACACAAATAAAACTCAAGTCCTGGATGTAGGAGACTGTGCTTGGCTCTCGGTGGAGAATCATAAATTAACATGCAAATTTATTCCAGGTGGCTGGATCCGGAAAAAGTCGGAATTACCTTATGAATGCTAACCCTGGGCATGCTTAGAGGGAAAAAAACACATCCATTAGCCTCCTCATCGTTTTCTCATTTTTCTTAACGTTTCGACAACAGTGTCCCCCAAGAGCATGCTCGGCTAGCGCTGCTTAGCAGTGCAGACACGCTCTATATAGCTGAGACTCGGGTTCAAGTTTCAGCTTAGCCATGTGCTGCGTGTTTCCTGTGTATCCCGGAGGACACGGCCTGCCGCCTTCCCATTGGACGGGGAGAGACGCCTCTCTACTGTCCACAAACAAACATACCGGCTGGGTTACCGAACGGTTGAACAAAACAAGATCGCAGCAATCCGAACGGATGAACATGTGCAAAATGACACGTGACAATCCGAGAACCATAAAAAAAACGGTCGTTTGGTTTATCTGTTTTGGTGCTCTGCTGACTTTGATGTTTAATGTTTATATATATATAATATATATATATATATATATATATATATATATATATATATATATATATATATATATATATTTCGTCTTCAAGAAAATCTGTATAATGTTGTGAAATGCACAATATGTAAATGTTTACTTTTGAGTCTTTCTCTAGTTTATGATTTATTAATTTAACCTTTATTTTTGCCTGAGAAATCCCACTGAGGCCTTTTAAAAGGGAGCTCTGTTTACATAATCTCACCATTATAATGGAAGCAAAAACACACAATTAGAAATCCCCATTTCTGCAAAACAGCTTCAATCAAAATGACTTGGGATCTAAGGCTTCTTAGTGAGATTAGACAGATATGCTGAGCAAATGTGGATTTCAATTTTTAGAATTTCTATTCGCAGTGATGTGGAAGAAACAACAGCCACATTCATATGACTCATTTGGGCCGTGAGGTTGTGTGTAGCTTTGGGTGTCCGTAGCCGCTTCTCTGAATACATATGAAATCCAGTGAAAGTCCTATTGCGTGTTTCCACGAAATCTTAGTAAGGTCAGGTTGAAAATAAATTAGCTGCTTGTTGTCGGTGCAATGTGTAACATTTGAACCGTCCTCTTTTTAATTCTCCTTCCTCTCTCTCTGTGTCTCTAACATGCACACACACACACACACACACACACACACACAAGACACACACTAACAAACACTTATTTGGGTCCTTTCTCTGCTCGTCCCCTTGAATCATTGGATGTGACAGTTGAATAAGTGGCACATTCTGGAGTTCTGAGGTTCAGATAGCACCAGCTCCCCCAGGGTCTTTAGTGTCTAATAAGTTTATCATTAATTACTACCTCAGGGGACATTTGTTCTTGAATTAATTTAGTTAGCAGTGATAGAAGAATTAAAAAAAAAACCTGACCACTGAATCCAAAAGCAAGTGGAGCAGGGCAGGATGTTCTGAGGCCCAGTGAGGTGGCTGGACCCATGGAACCAGCGTCACAGGGCTCGGCTGAGGAGACTCTGGGAAGATCTCCACCATGTCTGACTGAAAGTTGTTCAGCAAGCAAGGCTGGGTTTTGTTTTGTTCTTTTTTTAAATGAATTGTATGTGTCAGATACCTTAAGTCATAGATTTTCTACCTATGTAACGTGCAAATACACTTTGTTTTCATGACATTGTCTGTACCCGCCATCCCACAATGCAGTTCAACGTTTAATGCGTACAATCAGCCACATGGTGCTTATCGCAGCTTGATGTAAATGTCCGTACGCCGAGTGCCATTAGCCGGTTTACCTGCAGAAGGCTGAATGAAGCACGAGTGAGAGGCAGTGGGGCCACTGAATACACCTCCAGTGTCCAAAACACAACTGCTAAGGACAGGAGAAAATCATTGGGGTTTTGGCCTAATTATTGTGTAGCTTCTCTGTTTCCAGTTGATTGTTTAGTTCTCAGAGGAGTTAAGATGCTAGAGGGTATATACAGAACAGTAAGCTGTCAATTTATACAGTAAAAAAATGGACAAGTCTGTAACCGATATAGTTAATGGCTAACTGTGTGTGTGTGTGTGTGTGTGTGTATATATTGTATATTATATACTGTATTTTACAGTAATACAGTATTACAGTAATCAAACTAATATTATTGCATATTACAGCAATGTTTTTTTTGGATCTTTGTGTCTTAACAACATGTGTGTTTAAAATCTTATTGTTATCTATTGGAAAACATGTTTGGCTTATACAAACTTGATTCAGTATATTTCTCCACACTGTTGCTGGACCTGGTCTGACTGTTCAAGCAGGAAGGGATTGTGCACACACACACACACACACACACACACACACACACACACACACACACACACACACACACACACACACACACACACACACACACACACACACACACACACACACACACACACATTTATACACACACACACACACACACACACACACATTTATACACACACTGCTTGGCTGCCTTTGCAGCTCTCACAACCCTTTATGGGAGTGTCCGGTCGAGGAGAGCGGAGGCTGAGGGAAACGTGGGCCATCGGCCTTTTTCTTGGAAACTGTCCATCACTGCCGACGGGACTCAGCGGGGCAGAACGCCCTCTCCTCTCCCCCGTCCGGCTGCAGCCCGGCTCAGCTACGCAGCCAAGAAGAGAAGGACGGCCCCTGGCTCCGGGCTCCAGGCCCCTGACCTCTGACCTCTGGCTCCTGGCTCCTGAACCCTGGCTCCTGACCCCTGGCTCTTGGCCCCTGGCTCCTGGCCCCTAACCACTGGCCCCTGGCTCCTGGCCCCTAACCACTGGGCCCTGGTCCGTGGCTCCTGGCTCCTGGCCTCTGACCTCTGACCTCTGGCCCCTGGCAGTCACAGGAAGCCTTCCTGTAGTTCCAGATCTTAGCCATGGTGCTGCCAAACAGTACACTGCATATCTGTACTGCAGAATGCTGGGAAGTCGTTCTGATGTCCACTTTAAAAATACCCTTTTGGTATCATTTACTGCGTTTTTAGTGTTCAGCATGCACAGCATTCATATGGTTTAAAACATTCACTACTGGTGGGCTTGGAAATTGGTGGAACACGGCATCTGACATGAAATCAAAGTGTGAGGATAAAATGTGAATCCTTTATTCTGTGCTGTATAAATTGGAACATTCCATATTCATGTAAGATATACATAGACCAAGTGACCAGTGAGCCCGTGGGATTTGGGATCATGTGTGTCTTATAACCAGAGACCATCAGGCACAGATCCGTAACTGGCAAATTAGGAGTCCTTTGGGAACTTTCTTCTATCTGTAATATTTTATGTTTCACGTTTTCTTTCTCACACTGGAAATTCCATATTGACCCCCAGGAATTTTAACATAGTTCTAAATTTAAATGTCTGTTTTAGTGTTTATTATTAGTAGTATTATTTATTAGTAATTAAATTGGATTTCTTGTAAAATGTTTCCTGCCATCTGCTTTCTGATTCTTGAGATGTGGTCATTACTGGATTACTCACTGGAACACACTTTTAATTGTGCTATTTTAATGATGTACATTTTAATGATGTGAACCACAGTACGTTTACTACTGAGGACCTGCCAGTTTATTGATATAACTAAAGCTTTAAATAGTGTGATTTTCTGCAAGACGCAAACTGGCAAAATGTTTAAACCTGCTGTGGTCAGATGCAAAGTAAAAATGTACTTGAACTATTTATTTACTTGTATATTTATTTTTTATCAATGACTGATATTTGTTGGTGTGCCATAGCTATGGCAGTAATATAAACGGATTAGGCTATATGTTTTTTGTAAAATTAAATTACATGCACAATGATCAATATGAAGCTACTGTACATACATCAAGGCTGAAATATATCAATACATAAAAAAAATCTTGGAGATCAAAATCAACCAGTTAAACAACGACTGTTCTGGAATCTGATCAAAAGGAATAAATCAAAGACGACATTGATTTCTCTATTAGCCCCAAACCCCCCCCACCCAAAAAAAAATTGAGGTCTAAAAGGGCATCGTGTTTACAAAGACTTCTGCAATCTAATTCACGGTGAATGTGAGGACTGGCACAAAGCATCCATATTCATCCTGACATTTAACAGAGTAGCCTGTAGTCCACTGAAAAGGATTTGCATATTCGTTTTATACATGATTTGATTTTAAATCCGTTTAAGTCATGGTGTAGCTGCTATAATACCAGCTTATTGGCAGAGAGCTGACATCTTTGGGTTATTATTAGTTGTGTGTGAGAGAGTGGTGTGTGTAGCTCACTGCCGCCTGCCGAACGGCTTGATCAAAACTTTAAAGTTTAAGACGAGCATTTCAGTTCTAGAGTTTCCAGACAGACAACAACATTAAAATCACCGTTTCTATTGGAGTTAACGGACATTGTAGTGTCAGGCAGAGCTTTTTGTGTTTTATTTTGTATTTATTTTTTTTACCTTTCTGTCTTTATTTGTTTATTTTTGTTTGACATACATTGACACCAACAGTAGCTGTAGTGTCATGGTACCAGCAGTGGCTGTAGTGTCATGGTACCAACAGTGGCTGTAGTGTCGTGGTACCAACAGTGGCTGTAGTGTCATGGTACCAACAGTGGCTGTAGTGTCGTGGTACCAGCAGTGGCTGTAGTGTCATGTACCAGCAGTGGCTGTAGTGTCGTGGTACCAACAGTGGCTGTAGTGTCATGTACCAGCAGTGGCTGTAGTGTCATGGTACCAGCAGTGGCTGTAGTGTCATGGTACCAACAGTGGCTGTAGTGTCAAGTACCAGCAGTGGCTGTACCAGCAGTGGTACCAGTGGCTATAGTGTCATGGTACCAGCAGTGGCTGTAGTGTCATGGTACCATCAGTGGCTGTAGTGTCATGTACCAGCAGTGGCTGTAGTGTCATGGTACCAGCAGTGGCTGTAGTGTCATGGTACCAGCAGTGGCTGTAGTGTCATGGTACCAGCAGTGGCTGTAGTGTCATGGTACCAACAGTGGCTGTAGTGTCATGGTACCAGCAGTGGCTGTAGTGTCATGGTACCAGCAGTGGCTGTAGTGTCATGGTACCAGCAGTGGCTGTAGTGTCATGTCAGTGGGTGTCATGGTACCAGCAGTGGCTGTAGTGTCATGGTACCAGCAGTGGCTGTAGTGTCATGGTACCAGCAGTGGCTGTAGTGTCATGGTACCAGCAGTGGCTGTAGTGTCATGGTACCAGCAGTGGCTGTGGTTGTGGTACCAGCAGTGGCTGTAGTGTTGTGGTACCAGCAGTGGCTGTAGTGTCGTGGTACCAGCAGTGGCTGTAGTAGTGGTACCAGCAGTGGCTGTAGTGTCAGTGGTACCAGCAGTGGCTGTAGTGTCATGGTACCTGCAGTGGCTGTAGTGTCATGGTACCAGCAGTGGCTGTAGTGTCATGGTACCAGCAGTGGCTGTAGTGTTGTGGTACCAGCAGTGGCTGTAGTGTCGTGGTACCAACAGTGGCTGTAGTGTCATGGCGTGGTACCAGCAGTGGCTGTAGTGTCATGGTACCAACAGTGGCTGTAGTGTCATGTACCAGCAGTGGCTGTAGTGTCATGGTACCAACAGTGGCTGTAGTGTCATGGTACCAACAGTGGCTGTAGTGTCGTGGTACCAGCAGTGGCTGTAGTGTCGTGGTACCAGCAGTGGCTGTAGTGTCATGGTACCAGCAGTGGCTGTAGTGTCGTGGTACCAGCAGTGGCTGTAGTGTCATGGTACCAACAGTAGCTGTAGTGTCGTGGTACCAGCAGTGGCTGTAGTGTCATGGTACCAGCAGTGGCTGTAGTGTCATGGTACCAACAGTAGCTGTAGTGTCATGGTACCAGCAGTGGCTGTAGTGTCATGGTACCAACAGTGGCTGTAGTGTCATGGTACCAGCAGTGGCTGTAGTGTCATGTACCAGCAGTGGCTGTAGTGTCATGTACCAGCAGTGGCTGTAGTGTCATGGTACCAACAGTGGCTGTAGTGTTGTGGTACCAGCAGTGGCTGTAGTGTCATGGTACCAACAGTGGCTGTAGTGTCATGTACCAGCAGTGGCTGTAGTGTCATGGTACCAGCAGTGGCTGTAGTGTCATGGTACCAACAGTGGCTGTAGTGTCATGGTACCAGCAGTGGCTGTAGTGTCATGTACCTGCAGTGGCTGTAGTGTCGTGGTACCAACAGTGGCTGTAGTGTCGTGGTACCAGCAGTGGCTGTAGTATCATGGTACCAACAGTGGCTGTAGTGTCATGGTACCAGCAGTGGCTGTAGTGTCATGTACCAGCAGTGGCTGTAGTGTCGTGGTACCAACAGTGGCTGTAGTGTCATGTACCAGCAGTGGCTGTAGTGTCATGGTACCAGCAGTGGCTGTAGTGTCATGGTACCAACAGTGGCTGTAGTGTCGTGGTACCAGCAGTGGCTGTAGTGTCATGGTACCAGCAGTGGCTGTAGTGTTGTGGTACCAGCAGTGGCTGTAGTGTCATGGTACCAACAGTGGCTGTAGTGTCATGTACCAGCCGTGGCTGTAGTGTCATGGTACCAGCAGTGGCTGTAGTGTCGTGGTACCAACAGTGGCTGTAGTGTTGTGGTACCAGCAGTGGCTGTAGTGTCATGGTACCAACAGTGGCTGTAGTGTCATGGTACCAACAGTGGCTGTAGTGTCATGTACCAGCAGTGGCTGAGGTGTCGTGGTACCAACAGTAGCTGTAGTGTCATGGTACCAGCAGTGGCTATAGTGTCATGGTACCAGCAGTGGCTGTAGTGTTGTGGTACCAGCAGTGGCTGTAGTGTCATGGTACCAGCAGTGGCTGTAGTGTGAAGTACCAGCAGTGGCTGTAGTGTCGTGGTACCAACAGTAGCTGTAGTGTCGTGGTACCAGCAGTGGCTGTAGTGTCATGGTACCAGCAGTGGCTGTATTGTCATGGTACCAACAGTAGCTGTAGTGTCGTGGTACCAGCAGTGGCTGTAGTGTCGTGGTACCAACAGTGGCTGTAGTGTCATGGTACCAGCAGTGGCTGTAGTGTCATGGTACCAACAGTGGCTGTAGTGTCGTGGTACCAGCATTGGCTGTAGTGTCGTGGTACCAACAGTGGCTGTAGTGTCATGGTACCAGCAGTTCTGGTCATGATCATATGGATAATTTTGAACTGCTCGATATTTTCATCATTGCACCCTTAATTTCATGGGAGTCATTTGTGTGTGTGTGTGTGTGTGTGCTTGGCTTTAAATTTTTCCAGGTATCCAAGACATTTTTCCAGCCATAATACTTACAAAATATTTAGTAGGTTTTATGTTTTGGCCATCTGCCCCACCATATCTTAGGATTCGACACAGAGCAGCCCAGAGCGTCCCAGGTCTTACCTGGGTCTCTCAGTGGCTGTAAACACATGACTAAATCATTAACTGCATACTGAGCCAAAACTCTTCCCTCCCGTGCTTCTTTATATTTGAGTTTTTTGTGTTTGTTTTTTTTTTGTGTTCTGCTCTGGTGACTGGAGAAGACAAAATGCTTCACAGCCGTGGTCATCGCTGAGATCCTCCCTGGTCAACCCGCCCTGCAGTGGTCTACATTAAATATGGACAAGTGATTACAGGTGAACCAGGGTCCTTCAGCGTTGAGTTGGCAGCTACATGAAGTGCGCCCGCCGACTCGCACAGCTGATGGTTAAATCTAGCGAGCTGAGTCGATGGGAGCAGCTCATGAACAACCTGTCCGGCCCTTTGTGTGGGGGAGGGGAGAGGGGGGGGGGGGCATCGTTTGCCTTCCCAGCTGCGGGTGACCCTGGACCACAGAGGCACACTGGGACACATTAACATGCTCTGCCATCATTACTAATGAATGCAACAAGCGGCAAGATGTATTTTGTTGTTATTGTTGTTGTTTTTGTTTTGTTTTGTTGTTTTTTTTTGTGGCTTTCTCCCCGGTGAGTGGGAACAGATAGAAGGACTCTTCTGAAGGTAATCTACAGTGCCTGAGGGCGAGCTCCCAAAATCCTGGTCTACCGGCCGTGGTTTATATCTTTTGTGGAGGAATCTGGGTCTGTGTGTCTCTGTGTGTCTCCACGTATGTTCGTGTGTGTGTGTGTGTGTGTGTTTGTGGTAGGCTGGTGGAACTGCCTAGCAGTCAGCAAAGAAATCCAGATGGAGGTCTCTGCCAGAGAATTCCAGAGGGCTGATGTGCCGGCCGTCAGGGAGACAATACTTTTCTCCGGCGTGTAAATAACGCAGGGCCGCCATCCCTCCCGCCTCATAAAAAATCTGGATGTGTTTAGACCCTGGATGGCTGTGTGCATGCGAGAGGCCCGTCTGTCTTTCTGCTCTCTCCTCCGCACGCTCCTCTCCAGAGACGACGCACAGCCGCGCAAACGAGCACGACAGGAGCCTCGCTGGAAAATAGGTCAGGAGGACGACACCCAAAAATCAGCGAGCAGAGGCAGCAAGGGGGTGTGTGCACAGGGGGAACAGCGAAGCGCCTCCGGTGTCGAGGGCCACTAACCTGAGATGGACTTTTTTTTTTTTCTTTTTTTTTTTTATATCCCAGACAAATTACAGCAAAAATATCACAATGTTTCCTTTGGCTCGACTCTGGGTAAGTTTTGGCAAGTGTTCAGCAGAAAGGCTCAGCAGAGTTATATACAAGGTTGGCGTTTCTCCTCTCCCCCTTTGCTCGTCCCTGTGTGCGTTTGTACTGTTACAAACAAGTCCAGAATCTTTTTCGGTGTGGCGCGGCTCCATGCTCGCCGCGAACAGCATCCTTTTCATACCGCCAATTGCTTTCAGAATGTGTGGTATTTCCTGAGAGCTGAGTGGTCGAGTTGCTTCATAGCAGAGGAATGCCTGAGATTGGGAGGTGTGACACAATTAGATGTTACTCTGCTTTTTGAGTAAATAATTACACCTGAGGGGGGAAAAATATGAGAACTCTCACATGGCCAAGAGAAATCGACTATTTTTATCTGCTGTCATTAAAAGCAACAAAAACAACAATATGAATCGTGTAATAGCATGTGAGCAAGTTTTTTCTAGTTCTATAAATGAATAAAAATGTAAGCAATTTAACTGTAAAAAAACAGAAAGATTCATTATTAGGCAGGGCAGATGAAACGTCGAAAACGAACCATAATCCTCACATTTTTCACAAGTCAACGAAACAGACAAAGGACAGATAGGAAAAAAATATATATATGGGCACATGAATTAAAGACCCGGAGAAGTAATGAGGGGAAAACACAGAGTTGACAGAAATATTATTAAGTGCTAAAGTAAGGATTAAGATACAGCAACTTGACTGATATAGTCAGCACTGAAATATGGCGGCAAGTCGGAGAAGAAAAGGCAACACCTGCTTAGAGTTAACCGGGCCGGCCGGCCGCGTCTCCAGCACGCCCGCCACGTCCAGCTGCTCCTCATCCGTTCCTGTAATCGCAACCCTGCCACATACATCATCCCCAATTTCACTTTGGACACGTCTTCACCGTTCTCTCCTTCATTCTCCTGACATCTTTTCTTCTCGTCGGGCGGGTCGGCTTTTTCCCGCTCCTGTCTTCGGAGGGCAGGAGGTGAGATCCTGCGCGGCTGGAAGAGATCGGGTGATTTTATATGGCCTACGGTTTGCTTCGTATACGGCCTTGAAATATGTGTGCCAGGAAGGCTCCACGTGAAGCCCTTGTGCTCCAGTAGGACGTTTAGAGGGATCTCCTGGTCTACTGCGCCAGATAATTCCCTGTGTCGCTCGCCAGTGTTTTACAAACTGTAAATGACAGTTCCTGTCAGATCAGTGTCACTTAGGAGATTAAACTAAAGTTAAAATTTTAAATAAAAAATTATAGTGGAAACTGACATATTCTGTAGGGCATTTATCTTTGTACATACACACACACATACACACACACACACATATATACTGTATATTATACCTACTTCATAAGATGCAAATATTATTATTATTATTATTATTATAATTTGGAGTAGTGGTAGTAGTGCCAGTAGTAGTTTTTATTTGATGATGAAGGGTTAGGGTTAGAGTTAGAGTTAGGGTTATGCAGATAATATTATTATTATTATTATTATTATTATTATTATTATTATTATTATTTGGAGTAGTGGTAGTAGTACCAGTAGTAGTTTTTATTTGATGATGAAGGGTTAGGGTTAGAGTTAGAGTTAGGGTTATGCAGATAATATTATTATTATTATTATTATTATTATTATAATTTGGAGTAGTGGTAGTAGTACCAGTAGTAGTTTTTATTTGATGATGAAGGTACCAGATGTTTACAGTCAGACCCGCTCCAATGTGGCCCCTTTGTGAAACACATTTTCACATCAGAGGAGGGGTGGTCCACGTTCTCACAAGGCTTACTCTGTGTAGCACGCCTGCATGAGAAAGTGTGTGTGTGTGTGTGTGTGTGTGTGTGTGTGTGTGTGTGTGCAAGACATGTAAAGGCATCATAAGAAGCTTCTGTTGTTTCTGTTTGAACCTGTGAAACCCCTTCCTGCTGTGGTGGGGTAAATACCATTGTTCACTCAGTGTTTCCCACGTCCTTGATGAGGGCACCACTGGACAAAAGGCTCCTACGTTGGAGCAGCTACACTGGAGCACAGAACATCCAGCAGGGATGGACCTGTAACAGCCTGACTGTAGAGTTGTCATACCGTACGGCTAACCTGTCAGTAACAGAGCACCTCATGATAACGATACGGTTCCTCAGGAATGTTGCCTATGAGTGAACAAGGCCCTAATTAGAGTGCCTAGTGGAGCTCTCCTAACGAGCTCTCTGAGGTGTCTTCAGCCTGTGCAGGCCTGTGCTCATTAGCGAGCTGCACAGTGCAACGACGTTACAAGGAGAACCTCTTTTAAGCTCTTTCAGCAGAGCCGTGCGTACGTCGACAGCAGGATAACTGGGCTGGAGCCTTGTAAGCACTCTCGGTGCCATAATACTGTGGTGGGATGCCTCTGTGCTATGGGGAAAGCACAGCAATGTCCTCCCAGTAATCACACTTCAATTGCAAAACTGCAGTTTCCCAATCAGTGCTGGTTCTACTTTATATCCAATTCTGCATTCAGCGGTTTAACTGCCTCTGCACAGCGCACTGCTACGGCACAGTGTGACTGTGCGGCTCTGAGCACGGACAGAACCGCAACGCTGAGCAGTCTAAACAAGTTCACTGAAATATCCACCAGGGCCAATTCCGCATGTGTGGCCATTATGCAAGAGAGAAGGCACAAGAGACTATTTAAAGCAGGTTTCTCTGTGGCTGTGAGAACATAACTTTCTCTGTCGACTTGCAATTGGCGTTGACACTTTTGCGGAATGAGCTAATGCGATCATAATTTGCGTGAGGCTAGTGCCTTTGGCTTGCCAAAACGCCACCATCGTTTCCCTCAGCTAGATTCCTACGCCTGACAAATTGACGGCTGAAGAACTAGTGGTGGAGGTTTGGCTGCGTGGTTCTTGCGGTCCACTCTGCATATCGCGAGTGTTACCTTTACCTCTCTCTCCGTACGTCTGCCCCATGAGTGAATGTGATCCACTTTAGCCCTAAGGCGCTTCACTGTTAGCCAAGCCGCGACGCACCTCAGACGTGCCGGCCTTGGTTCCTCTGTGCGGCTTGTCTCCTGGAGTTGAGGTGGATTCAATTTGTCTCACAGAACCCAAGAAGGAAATCCGTTTAGCTACTTGCTGGGAAGTATGGGAAATATATAGTATAATATCTGATGTAGAGACACAGCCACGCTAACTCGAGACTTGAATGCTAAAGGTCTGATCAGAGCTTCAAAAGCTGTTCGTGGGACTATCATTTACACTCCAGAGTTCATTCTTGGATTTTGTTGTGTTGTATAGCAATGTCCGTGTGCTGATTTCTGTTGCGTGTATGTGTGTGTGTGTGTCTTGGGGAAGGATATGTCTTTGGAAGCTCTGTGATTTGTTTCTCCCAAATTTGTCTAGCTGGTTTCCCATCATACAGGACTGTCCCAAGCAGTGTTGTGTGGGGGAGGGGCAGAGCTCTCCTGTAATAACTAAGAGCCCCATCACCATATGCCTCAATTGCTTTCACAGGCTATGTCTTTCAGGAGCCTGAACTGATTATCTGAAACATGGACAACTACTTGTTTTAATGTCTGTGACATCGAGTGAACGGTTGCCAAGTCCATAAGACCATGACCATTCAGGCCAAAAGGGAGTCCTACACAGCAGACATCATATTTTCCGCTAGGTTTTGACCCACGTCTTAAAGCAGAACCACTCACGAGGTTGCTCTTTTACAGCCTTGTCATGATTTCAAAGTAAACATCGTTTACAATGACCTGGACATGTTGTTCTCGTTTAACAAACACGTGTACACACGCGACACGCGAGTTAATGTGTACAATTACGTTAGAGACCAACGGCACCGAGATGCAGCGGCCAGTCTGAGCCGTGCCTATCGCTTAGGCTAATTAAGTGTCTGGAACCTACCGCGTGCCAAGTTTGCGTCACCTCAGGTATGTCTCCATTTAACGGAGCTTTCACGCTGCCCCCCACCCACCCCCTTAGACTGCTGGCACGGACTCAGAGGCTCGTAGTCAGCGCATTATCCCGCTGACAGCGACTTAGACATATTGATGAGAGCAGGCGCACAGGGCTCATGAGCGCGAGGAAACCGTTCCTTACTACACGTCAGCTGCGCGGCCGGTCCCTACGCGAGTCTTTAAGATGAACACATGGAAACGCCGATTGGATAATAACAGATGTTGGCTGTTGGTTTTTACGGTGCAAGATTTTGTGCCTCTCTGACCTGGCCTGTTTGCCTGTCTCCGGAATTTTATTTAAATAATCGCAAAATTATGTATTATGCCTATTATCTTGCCTGCTGCATCTATCATATATGTAATACAGCTGCCATTGTCTTATATGAACCGTCCCGACGATATTGCTGAAGTCAGTCTGCCTAAATGAGTGCTTAAATGAGTAGTATAATTGGTGTTCGTGCTGTTTTAAAACTGGGCGGCTCTTGGTAGGATTATGAGCCTGAGCAATGAATTATTAAATAAGCGTCCGATTCTCTACACATTAGGCTCGATGTTGCATTACAATTTTCATGAATTTGCTTTTATTAAAGTTTTACATATGAGCACAACAACTGCATTTGCAGGATTTAGTACAACCTTTATTGCAACAGTAAATGGTGGAAGCAATTCATTTTTGCCTGGGAATATTTTCTATAGCTTCCAGGTCCATAATATAAGAACGATGAAGGCACATTCTGCACCTTAGTTCCTGCAGTCGCTTTGTACACATCTGTTCCATATTTCTCTCTCTGGTGCAATATTGGTCCATTTTGCACAAACAAGGACAAGGAACAGACATATTTGTATTAAGTATCAGGAATGCCAAGTCACTCGAAACAACACCATCTTCATTTGCATACAAACACGGGGTATCAACTGCAGACTCAGTTGTCTATATGTTTAATCTGCCATCTTGAACACAGAAGCGTTCTTTTGTATTCTTGTGCTTGAACGGGAATTATATAAATGTGCTTTTAATCAGAATATTACACATATGTACAGGCCAAGGTGAACACTGAAGCGCATTCGCACCATGCATGCGACTAAATGCATATTGGATATTGGACACCACAGTTTGTTTATACATGACGAGCGTTGTTAAGGTCTCGTGTACACAAAATTATGACGCACACAGTTGTCGCTGTTAATATATATATATATATATATATATATATATATATATATATATATATATATATATATATATATATATATGTGTGTGTGTGTGTGTGTGTTTGTGCGTGAATATTTGTATATACATCTTTTTATTTATCTTTACTGCTTTTGTATTTTTTTTCATTTAATGAAACTGAGAGAAATAGGCAGGGCATAAAGGAAAGTTTGTTTATTACAGTCATAAAATTAAATAAAATCATCCACCCCGACAGAATATAAACGTGAAAAACTCAACTCCATTTTCTCTTACCTCTCAAAGGGCAGATGCGGGTCACGGAAATAATTTCAGTGAATCATCAACCTAATTTATTGCATTATAACTCTAAAAATCAAGTTTAGCAGATGCCATAAACCGCTGATGCATCTGGGCAATGCAACAGTGACCTTAAAAATAGCCATTTCACTTTCATTAGGACCGCTTCTATTATGGTATCTGTCAACACAATGCCTGCAGAATTTTTAATCAAGTGGTAATTTATCCACTCCAATACCACACCAATGCCTATTTATGGTGCTCATGAATACCATGTTAAGTAGTCATGCACTGGAGTACTGAACCACTGGATACATAGCGCTAATTCTAAATAGTTGTCTAATTTTTCACATTTGTAATCCCCTGTTTCATCTCTCTCTCTCTCTCTCTCTCTCTCTCTCTCTCTCTCTCTCTCTCTCTCTCTCTCTCTCTTAATATTCAATTGAAATTTCAGGAGGAGCCTCAGTGAACTATTTAAAATGCTGTAAACTCAGATAACTGTATTTCTGTGTAATCTGGCTGTGATGGCGTTTGTTTCATACAATAGGCAGTTGCCAATCACAGATTAAACCTGCTTTTAAGAACCGGAAGCACCAGGATAACCAGAATACAATATTTATTCTTACAAAACTTGCAGAATACCAGTTTAATAGTTTCTTGTACAGCTCTCTTGTAAATCATCATGTTTAAACTGGGAATGTGTCTCCTATTAAATCTTTTCTCTCTCTCTTTCTATGCAGATAGATACATGGGCCAGACCAAAAATTAAATTTAATGGCTCTAACAACAAATCATTGTTCAGCAAATTAAGATGCGCTATAAATGCAGCGCTCCAGGGGCCTGTGTCACTGTTGACGTCAGAAATAAATTGTATATATAATATTGTATATTGTTTTGAAAGAAACATTCAAATTACTACATAATTTTGTGTTGTACAATTATTTACTGCTGAGACTATTAGACCTTTTATATACTATACCTATACAAGCTATATATATATATATATATATATATATATATATATATATATATATATATATATATATGTGTGTGTGTGTGTGTGTGTGTGTGTGTGTGTGTGTGTGTATATATATACAATCATACAAGCAATATATATATATATTGCTTGTATGATTGTATATATGGACATGTATGTACAAATACATCTATATATACATACATATCCTCTGGTTCCCATGTTTATTTGTAAAGTTTGCCCATCTTTATAAAGATCAAGCAGCGTTTCATGTTTCTACATCCTTGTTTTGTGTCACTGTTTATGTAATCATCTGTTTCATGTGTTCTTTGAGAAAAGTTGTAAGTCCTTTGAACATTTGCATACAACTTCCTTTTCCCTAGTTCTTCTTGAGTGCTACAGCTGACATAAAATGTGATTAAAGACCTTCAATAACAACAGCAACAAAAAATGTCTCTAAAGCCATATGTCTCCTGTATTAATTGTAGGTACTTTTACATGCGCTATATATATGTGGCTGTCTGCACACTTTGCTGACATGATGTGGATGCTTCTTGCAGATGTTCTACGCATGGCCTTTGCGTTCAATGCATTCCAGAGTGCATTTCATCACTCAGCCATCATATCATTTAGGGCAAGGATGTGTTCTTTATTCCCCCCCCTCCTCTACGCCTGCATTTAAAATGTGATATTTATGTTCCAAAAGAAATGAAGAACAGACTGTTGGTTTTACTCCCAAGAGACCAGAAGTCTTTTCCAGAAGAAAGTTTTGCATTCAGTGGATGGCAGCAATTTACATAAACACATGAATAATTCTGAGCGTTTTTTTTTTTTTTGGGGGGGGGGGGGGGCTGCAGCTGCACACTGTTAGACCTGCCCATAGGTAATAAGTGTGAAGGGAGTCTATATTTCTCCGTCTCTGTGTCCCCCCCTTGATGTGAAACATTCAAACCGATGCCGACATGTTACTTCTGATTGTTGGAGATGAATAAATTGGTACCTCCATGGCTGGGTTGGGGAAGGCTGGGCTCTTTGGAATTGACTGTGAAATTGCATGACTCTTTCTTCTCTCTCTCTCCCTCTCTCTCCCTCCCTCTCTCTCTCCCTCTCTCTCTCGTTCGCTCTCTTTCTCTTGCTCCTTTCTTTTTCTTTTTCGTTGAGTGAGTATGCCATGTGAAGCATTAGCTATGCTGACTGCAGCGTCATAAATAAAATTCCAGAATCTTGTGTGTGTGTCAATGTGAGTGTGTAAATGTGCATAGACTGTGTGTGTGTGTGTGTGTGTGTGTGTGTGAGTGTGTGTGTGCGCGCGTTTGTGTGTTAGTGTGACATCTGGGTTTGAATTCAGAGGGAAAAAAAGGCAAACATGCTGTACTCAGCTTATACAAGCCATGTGAGAGGGAGAGGCCTGTGTGTGTGTGTGTGTGTGTGTGTCGTGTGAGAGGGAGAGGCCTGTGTGTGTGTGTGTGTGAGAGAGAGAGGGAGAGGCCTGTGTGTGTGTGTGTGTGTGTGAGAGAGAGAGGGAGAGGCCTGTGTGTGAAGGAGGAATGTGAAGCAGGCTGAAGGGCTTAGCACACTCTCCATCAGAGTCGCCCTGGGAGACGGCTCACATTCCAGCCCAGGGTGCACGGCGCTGCTCATTCTGCCTGCACTGCCTGCACTGCAGAGGCTGGATGCTGCGTGCGTCCGGCCTGCATCACGAAGGGAGCGGTGAGTGTGGCAGGATGTGGAGGCTGGATGCTGCGTGCGTCCGGCCTGCATCACGAAGGGAGCGGTGAGTGTGGCAGGATGTGGGCATGAACGCTGGTCACTGAGCTCTGAAACGGGCCGTGACGTACGGCGATGGCGTATAACTCATCGCGTGTTTGGAGAAAGGAAACACTGTAATGCGATGAGTTTTCTCAAACTCGCTCTTTCTTTCTCTGTGTGTGTGTGTGTGTGTGTGTGTGTGTGTTTGTCTGTTTTGCTTCTACAGCTCACCTGATAGACCATGGTTGAATGTACATTAAAGGTAATGAGTTGGATTCCCAGGGAGCTCACATATTGTCATACTGATAAATATATAAGTCGCTCTGGATAAGAGCGGCTGCTAAATGCCATAACTGTGTGCGTGTAATTGTGCAAAGTCCACTTATCACTCATGGCCTAAGTAAAGCTTAATAGGTTGTGTGTGGGCTCTCAGAGGATGTTAGAGTTAATGTCTGCATTATTCAATAATTTAGTGTTGCACCAGCAACAGACCTATATCATCGCTGTTTGAATCAAAGTCAAGGAGAGCAAGCGGCCCAGAATGTCAGCAAACAAAGGCAGAGAGCGCCCTCTGGTGGTGGAAAGATCATTTTCATTTCATCAATGTGAAAATATTCCATGTGGTGCCAAAGTTTCGGTTTTTATCCAAATGCTTTAAAGACTTAAGACCTCCGAATATTTGTTTATTTTTTGTGTCTTGCTTGTTTAGGTTTTCTTTGCGGTGTGGGATATGAAGTGAAGACCAGCAGATCTTTTAAGATTAATTTGCTTGACCTCAAAATAAATCTCGAAAAGGTTACCTGTTATCACCAATAGAGTATTATGTAAAAGTGTCGAATGTTCATTTCGAGGCACATTCAAATTGCCTTTCTTCCCTACAGTGTGAGAGAGGTTGTAAAAACACAGGAGGTTTCAGACAGAGCTGATTCATCAGCTCCATCAGCTGTGCAAGCAAAGTGCTTTTAAACCTCTATAAGGCAATGACCTCTGTCTGAATGACCTCTGTCTGAATGACAACATCGTGTTGCACTGCACCACAATAAATCTCCTTTACTTTTATTACTACAGTTACTACTGGGATCCCTTCCCTATATATGCAATTGTAGTGTTGTGGAGAAGTATACAATGTTTCCAGAGAAACAGGATTTTTACTTTTTCACTGTATTACTGTATATTACTGTATTACTTTTTCACTCACTGTATGTATATGTGATTTAATGAAATAATACTTAAATAAATATATCCAAGTAGTTCCTGCTACTTAAAACCAAAGGAGTGTGTACAACAGGAGTGAAGCTGCTAAACGTTACTGATCTCCAGCACCCAGGGCCTGTGGGATATTTGCCTTTGTGGCCTTTGAAATGCTACAGCAGCGCGAGCTTCATAACAGTGGCTGAATTCATGAAAATAAACCTTCTAACATTTAGGTGCTTGGCCAAAGTGTCATTTCTGTTACTATCAGGAAGCACCAATGTGACATATTGCTGTTTACATCAGTGTTTACATCAGTGTTTACATTTACAGTCTGGCTGTTTTAAGGTTGAAAATTATGCCTCTGGTACACCAAAGATGGGATTAATATCAGAATGTTTACTGAGGAGTGAAGTCTATATATATATATATATATATATATATATATATATATATATATATATATATATATATATAGAGAGAGAGAGAGAGAGAGAGAGAGAGGAGTGAAGTATATATATATATATATATATATATATATATATATATATAGAGAGAGAGAGAGAGAGAGAGAGAGAGAGAAAGAGAGAGAAAGAGAAATAACTATTCTCTAAAATAATGAGGATTGATACTGAGGTAAACATTTTTGCTGAACCTCATGTACAGGTTTGGGACATTGCAACAAACATAAATATAGGCACATTTGTATTTATTTTCTGTATGTGTCATGTTTCAGCAGCTGCAGGTAGACGTGACCTAGCGGTTTATAGTTACGGTATACAGCTCCCACGTAACGTAACCCTAAATGTAAATATGCAGCTGGCGTAAAGGCTTTTATTATGGCTATATATAATAATTATGTTTTAGGGTTCCTGTTAAATCCTTATCCATCACTTTCTTCTTTGGCTTCTTCCTCCATGTTTATTTAAGACGTGCAACATTATCATCTTCCTACTGCATGTAGCACAAGGGGACATATGAACGCTGAGACGCTGTCCAGTCCAGCGGTGTGTGGACTTTTAGTGTCCAGACCTCTCAAGACCTGTGCACTTATCAAACGAAATATTTCGAAAAACGAGTCAATATCCAAACATCTTATTACTGTTAGTCAGTTTAACAGTTTGAGCAAGATGGAACCTAAACACAGAATGTTACTAGATTAAATCTGCATTGTGCAAAAAAAAAAATGTAATCTTTTGTGTACTTTTCTGAAAAAAAAATCATATTGCAAAATAACAAAATACCAAAGCGAATATGGACATTTTTATTTAATATAATATTTTTAAAATATATATTTAAAAAGAAACACTGAGTATGTAATGAAAATGGAGTTAACAACAGAAACGGAATAAAATATATTACTAAAACAATATATTACTAATACATCGTCTACATCAATGACAAAATTCAGTGCACGACTAAAAAAAAAAACAGCTTCATCAGGATTGTTTGAAATAAAGTTTTAAATTAAGATTAAGATGGGATAACAAACCCAATTAGTCAGGGATTAAACTGTTAATCTAGAAAAGATGTTAAATAATATAACGGTTTGTTTGTTGTGTCTGTGTGGGGGACGTGTTCTCCTTGTGTCTGTGTCTGTGTGGGGGACGTGCTCTCCTTGTGCCTGTGTCTGTGTGGGGGACGTGCTCTCCTTGTGTCTGTGTCTGTGTCTGTGTGGGGGACGTGTTCTCCTTGTGTCTGTGTCTGTGTGGGGGACGTGTTCTCCTTGTGTCTGTGTCTGTGTGGGGGACGTGTTCTCCTTGTGTCTGTGTGGGGGACGTGTTCTCCTTGTGTCTGTGTCTGTGTCTGTGATATTCATCACCATTTGAAGAAATTATTTACCTCATTGTCAGTTTTATTCTGACAAAATTTGTCTGTGTGTGTATGTATGTGTGCATGGGTTGTGGTGTATACACATTAGTGGTCATAGACGTCATTTAAACCTGGGACACTGGAGAACCACCCCCACCACTTTCTGAAATTGTCCAGAGCACTTCTTGTAAGTGTGTCTGGAAATGTTTTATATAACAGCTCGCTGTAGATACCTGTCCAACCAGTTTGTCCAAACAGCACTCAGATCATTTGGGAAAGTTAGAAAGATTGTTTGGTCAGCATGCGCCATATTCTGTGTCATCTGCCCTGCGTCGGTCCCTCATCTTTAGTGCTGGTTATTGTGTCGTATTGAATCTGTCCTTGTTTGTGTGAATCTGGACTCTGTGGTTCCCTGTCTGTAAACCGCCTCTGTTTATTCCCTGCTGGTCAATGTAAATTTATTTCTTGTCTGATTTTTTCTCCCAGTTTGTTTTCAGCTAAATATGTCTGGATTTCCTTTTTGTTTTACCATAAATATCTGTGTTGGCTTAATGATCCTGGACTGTGACCCCAAGTCTGATTTTGGATTTGCCCTGAATAAACCTCGCTCTACTTCGGGTTTGCATTGATGCCCTAGGCATTACATCTTGTTGGTGGAACGCTTAAATTATATTAGTGAAGTCTGGATAATAGTCCTTAGTCCACCACCGAAAACTCCACAGTGAATGTGGACGTTTTTATTCACTTGAATAAAATCCAAAAAGGTTACAGACACATTTCTGTTGATTGCATACAATGAACAGGCCAAAACAATTTTTTTTGTTTCTGTTAATTATGATATATGAATAAAGTAAATGTCATATTGTTTTTCAAAGGTATAACATGAGGTAGAAAAAAAACATATTTAAACATATGAACATAAGCAGAATTAATATAAACTACTCCAGCATGTTCACACATATAAGCATCTTCTCATCTCTTGCAAATCACATTCATCAAACAAGAATCTTCTGTTTAAATACACTTAGATACTTTTGTGACAAATTTATTTTTACTTTTTAATCTAATCATTTGGATTATAAGTCTGGTAACAATTTAATAATAATTTATATGACTTGCGGTGCCTTTAAGGGCCAAACATGCCTGTTTAATGAAGAGTCTTTGCTCCTTCTGATGCATTAAAACCTCTAATGCCTCAACTGCTCCTCTCATGGTCTTCCCAGTGTGCAGTCCTACCCCAAAGCCTCAGAAAGCACCAGCAATGCCCCAGTTACTACCCCTGGTAACCTGACTATATGTTTGGTCAGACCTCTCTATATCTCTCTCTCTCTCTCTCTCTCTCTCTCTCTCTGTGACACATAGAGGGACATGTTTTGAACTTTTTCTTTCTACAATTTATGGCCATGTGTAATACCATGTAAGCAGACTTGAACAGTCTTTATCAATTGCCAGTAGAAGACATTAAAACAAAGAGGCCTGGCCAAAATATCTAAAGAAAGCCCTAATCAACAGCGACCTCTATTGGTAAAAAAAAAATACAGCGGCAACAGATTCAAGTGTTCCACTCCTCACCGAACAGCACTGTTAAATAAAAACAAGGAATTTTTACATGTTTTGCACTGCGTGGTACACCTGGCCTTGTAAAACGGATTCATGTATCTACAGACATGTCTGCCTAAAACATTATGAGCATGGACATTCAAATTAAATTAATATGACTCACCTTTCTACATGTTTGTACTTAGTTTTTGTGACAGCACTTTCTTGTTTACCCTGTTTCTTTTTGAGGTTTTTTCCTTTGATAGCGTAGAAAACGTGCTGGTATTGAGGCTAAGGCCACAGCCCTTCTCCTGCCCTGGTCATAGTCGTGATCGATCTTATTAAAGCAGATACAGTGAATTAAAAGACAGTATATTTATTCTGAGTGGTGGGAGCACAGTTGCTGGTACTTGTCTGTGATAAAATAATTATTGTAAACCCACAGAGAGAACAAAGAATTAAAAAGAACAAACACCATTAAGAATCTTGAAATAAGTAATAAATATTTAGCAAAATATGAAAAATTAAAACAATTGTAAAGGATGTACTAGGAATTTCAAATGATAGCTCCATAAAAATTGAGGACAGACTCATTTCATTTTAATGATTCAATGAATATGAAGATTTTAATGGAAATTCTCAATCATCTCGATCATCTCTCAAATCTTTTGACACAGGTACAAGAAATAAGGTCAAATGTAACACTTTCTCTGTGATATTTTAGAAAAGTTTTCAGAGATGTAAGGACAGAAAGCTCAGCAAACTGTGGAGGATTCTATTCATCCTTTTTTGTTGCTGAATTTTACCTACTCCTCTCTTGAAAACGTTAAAGAGAACACTCTATACAAAAAAATTAACAAATGTATATTCCTTATGGGGGGCGGCATGGTGGTGTGGTGGTTAGCACTGTCGCCTCACAGCAAAAGTTTGCATGTTCTTCCTGTGCCTGCGTGGGTTTTCTCCGGTACTCCGGTTTCCTAAGTCCAAAACATGCATCTATGATTGGTCCTTAGATTGCCTGTAGGTGTGATATGGTGTACCCTTTTGCTGGGATTGGCTTTAGCGGGAATAAGCGGTACGGATAATGAATGAATGAATGTATTCCTTATGGTATATTTTTGTATTTAAAACTGTGTTTCAGTGTTCATTTCATTATTTATACTCTGGGCAACCTGGTGATGGTGAAGCTAAAGACAAACATACATAATGGACCAGAAACTCAGTCATTTGTTTGTTCATTTAAATTCATTCAGCTCCTGCCTCTCTGTACTGCATCACTGACAACCTGCTGGCGGCCACAGGGACTCACACTGGGCCCTGCAGCAGAGACTGAGCAGTGTAATCATGGCTAGAGGGCTGCAGAGTGCTCGTATCCTGGGATACACACGGCCATAATAACTGATTCTGTTTTCCTGGACACCATCACTGGAAGACCGACTGGAGGAGAACAAGCCAGGACTCACACTGGAGCTTTGACCAACTACGGAACACGTTCCTGCTTGGACGTGGGCTGTGGCACAAGAGTCTCACACACATGACCGAGTAAGCAGGTTCACTCAAGTATGTATTAGCACGTTTTGGAAGAAATGGAAGAAAGGTTTTGTGGTCTAACCAGTATTGCAGTGGATCGTCTTCCAACTTTAACACATTTAATCCTATTCCCCCCCCAAATCTGTGTTAGTTCATGAATTATGCTCCTTGAACAGCCAAACATTACAAGAAGTATTCCTATACATGCAAGTTAAGATCATAAACTAACAAGACATGTTAATCTGTATAATCTAAGTTACAGAGTAGACAAATATGCATTTGTGATATTAATTTTATGTAAATGTGAATAAAAAAACTAATGTAATCCATGCAAATTATATAACTGAAATATGTTATTTATATAATATATGAAACAGACCCTTTAGGTTTATATGTACTAAATATGTAACGTGGGGGGTTGCCAACAGCAGGGAAAACCCCCTTAGATGTTAAATAGCTGGCCGTTCCACCACCACGGGGGGTTTATAAGGCGGTAAGAACCCACGTGTCAAGTGTCCGAGATGCAAACAAACAAAAACCTCCACTGATATGATGCGGGAAAAAATAAAACCAGAACAAAAAACAAACAAAGGACACCAGGGGAAGAGCTGGAGATCTCAATGAGTGAGAGAAATTACAACAAAAATGACTACCCTAAAACCAAAGACTAAAAAACAGGTAAGAAAAGGTTAAAAAACCTGAGTGGCACAGAAAAAATCAGATAATGGAAAAGAATACATGGAAGGAAAGAAGGAAAATTCACACTAATCGCGATACCTTACCGGCTGATCTGTGACTCATGAAAAGACTCAGCGAGGCGTTGCTGAGATGTCAGCCTATATAAAGCCCTCAAGGCAGGTGCAGCGCATCCAGCCTAATTAGGCTGGTTTAGCGGATCGGCTCCCTCTGGTGGTGGCTGGTGGTGTAGTCCGGGAGCCAACACTTAGGAAATATTGTAGTTACAGGTCCTTCTCAAAAAATTAGCATATTGTGATAAAGTTCATTATTTTCTGTAATGTACCGATAAAAATTAAACTTTCATTTTAGATTCATTGCACACCAACTGAAATATTTCAGGTCTTTTATTGTTTTAATACTAATGATTTTGGCATACAGCTCATGAAAGCCCAAAATTGCTATCTCACAAAATTAGCATATCATGAAAAGGTTCTCTAAACGAGCTATTAAGCTAATCATCTGAATCACCGAATTAACTCTAAACACCTGCAAAAGATTCCTGAGGCTTTTAAAAACTCCCAGCCTGGTTCATTACTCAAAACCGCAATCATGGCTAAGACTGCCGACCTGACTGCTGTCCAGGAGGCCATCATTGACACCCTCAAGCAAGAGGGTAAGACACAGAAAGAAATTTCTGATCGATTAGGCTGTTCCCAGAGTGCTGTATTAAGGCACCTCAGTGGGAAGTCTGTGGGAAGGAAAAAGTGTGGCAGAAAACGCTGCACAACGAGAAGAGGTGACCGGACCCTGAGGAAGATTGTGGAGAAGGGCCGATTCCAGACCTCAGGGGACCTGCGGAAGCAGTGGACTGAGTCTGGAGTAGAAACATCCAGGGCCACTGTAATTTTTTTTTGCCAAAATCATCAATATTAAAACAATAAAAGGCTTGAACTACTTCTGTTGTGTGTAATGAATCTAAAATATATGAAAGTCTAATGTGTATCAGTACATTACAGAAAATAGTGAACTTTATCACAATATGCTAATTTTTTTAGAAGGACCTGTACATGTTTTATTTATCTCCTTTTGTTGAGCTCTGATGTTATTCATTCTCAGATACATGCTTAAAATAATTGGCTTTGGTCATGTGACCATCACCTGCATAAAAATGCTTCTATGAAATCAAAGTTATATATCAATCTATAAATTCATTTATACTTTACTGCCAAGGGCTCGTGTCCTGACCATCAGACAAACAGTGGCGTTTTAGGAGGGTCAATTGGGAGGCTGTGTCCAGTTAGATTGTCTGTTAATATTAAAGGGCAGAACTCGCACTGCAATATCTGGCATTCAAATAATTTGTATTATTGTTCTTTAATGTGTTGAGCAAATGTACATGTAACTGGATTTAGTAAATGCTATTTATTCTAGTGTTTTCATCTAGTGTTTGGTGTATGCCCCATCTTGCTGTACAACCATAGCTTGGCTTCTAAAACTTGCAATAAATGCCACACTTTTAATCAGTAGGACCTGACATTGTTCTTCTAGATGGACCCTTTAGGTAGAGGAGTGGAGCATGGCCACAGAAGCACCTGTCAGTGTGGCTACTTGAAAGGGAGGGACTGAACTTTTTATAAGGAAAATTCTACAATTCTACTATTGCGAGTGAATAATGCAATAAATAGAATAAATAAAAAGTGAATAAAAGGTTCGTGCTGATCATATTTAATGAACAGGCTGCAGTCTGTGTAAGATTTCTCTTTCTGTTGATTACAATGTAAAAATTGTAAATGTAATATTACTTAAAATACATGAAACAATGCAATCCAATTTAAAATGTGGTAATACATATAATAATACAATAATAATAATACAAACTCACACTGCTTCAATATGTTCACTCTTTAATCATACACATAACATGATCTATTCTCATATGTTCTATAATTTACTTGTACTGAGTAATGTATATTTTATGTGGATTTCATCCACCACTGTTAAACACTCAAATCAAATAAGATCTGTTTAAAAAGATCCAGAATGCTTTGTAACATTATCACTTTTGTGATAAAGTGTTGATTTTAATTTAGATAAGAGTTGTTTACCCTTGTCAATTGCAATTTTGCCAAATCACAGCTTTCCTCATATGGTCTCTGCATCCGCCATGGTCTCTGCCCCTTCTGCTGCTTGATAACCTGTAACTCCTCTTCTTATTGCTCCAACTGCAGCCATTGCTACAATTGTAGCAATTGAGACTGTCCCTGTCCCAAATTCATTCATGATGGTCATCACAGCGACCACTCCAACCACAGCACCAAAAAAAGAGCACCCAGCAAAACCCCAGCCCCTATCCCCACTAACCTTACTGATAGTTTGGTATAAACATTCTGCCTTGCTCGTTCTCTCATGTTAATATCTTGAGCGTCTCTTCTTCCTTCACATAAATCCTCACACTGTGTATTATTGTTCTTTAATGTGTTGAGCAAATGTACATGTAACTGGATTTAGTAAATGCTATTTATTCTAGTGTTTTCATCTAGTGTTTGGTGTATGCCCCATCTTGCTGTACAACCATAGCTTGGCTTCTAAAACTTGCAATAAATGCCACACTTTTAATCAGTAGGACCTGACATTGTTCTTCTAGATGGACCCTTTAGGTAGAGGAGTGGAGCATGGCCACAGAAGCACCTGTCAGTGTGGCTACTTGAAAGGGAGGGACTGAACTTTTATAAGGAAAATTCTACAATTCTACTATTGCGAGTGAATAATGCAATAAATAGAATAAATAAAAAGTGAATAAAAGGTTCGTGCTGATCATATTTAATGAACAGGCTGCAGTCTGTGTAAGATTTCTCTTTCTGTTGATTACAATGTAAAAATTGTAAATGTAATATTACTTAAAATACATGAAACAATGCAATCCAATTTAAAATGTGGTAATACATATAATAATACAATAATAATAATACAAACTCACACTGCTTCAATATGTTCACTCTTTAATCATACACATAAGCATGATCTATTCTCATATGTTCTATAAACAGTGGTACTACTTGTACTGGAGTAATGTATACTCAAGTATGTGGATTGTGTACTTCATCCACCACTGTCCATAAACACTCAAATCAAATAAGATCTGTTTAAAAAGATCCAGAATGCTTTGTAACATTATCACTTTTGTGATAAAGTGTGTGATTTTAATTTAGATAAGAGTTGTTTACCCTTGTCAATTGCAATTTCTGCCAAATCACAGCTTTCCTCATATGCCAGTCTCTGCATCCGCCATGGTCTCTGCCCCTTCTGCTGCTTGATAACCTGTAACTCCTCTTCTTATTGCTCCAGCTGTAGCCATTGCTACAATTGTAGCTCTTGAGACTGTCCCTGTCCCTAATTCATTCATGATGGTCATCACAGCGGCCACTCCAGCCACAGCACCAAAAAGAGCACCCAGCAAAACCCCAGCCCCTATCCCCGCTAACCTTACTGATAGTTTGGTATAAACATTCTGCCTTGCTCGTTCTCTCATGTTAATATCTTGAGCGTCTCTTCTTCCTGCACATAAATCCTCACACTGTGTATTATTGTTCTTTAATGTGTTGAGCAAATGTACATGTAACTGGATTTAGTAAATGCTATTTATTCTAGTGTTTTCATCTAGTGTTTGGTGTATGCCCCATCTTGCTGTACAACCATAGCTTGGCTTCTAAAACTTGCAATAAATGCCACACTTTTAATCAGTAGGACCTGACATTGTTCTTCTAGATGGACCCTTTAGGTAGAGGAGGAGCATGGCCACAGAAGCACCTGTCAGTGTGGCTACTTGAAAGGGAGGGACTGAACTTTTTATAAGGAAAATTCTACAATTCTACTATTATGAGTGAATAATGCAATAAATAGAATAAATAAAAGTGAATAAAAGGTTCGTGCTGATCATATTTAATGAACAGGCTGCAGTCTGTGTAAGATTTCTCTTTCTGTTGATTACAATGTAAAAATTGTAAATGTAATATTACTTAAAATACATGAAACAATGCAATCCAATTTAAAATGTGGTAATACATATAATAATACAATAATAATAATACAAACTCACACTGCTTCAATATGTTCACTCTTTAATCATACACATAAGCATGATCTATTCTCATATGTTCTATAAACAGTGGTACTACTTGTACTGGAGTAATGTATACTCAAGTATGTGGATTGTGTACTTCATCCACCACTGTCCATAAACACTCAAATCAAATAAGATCTGTTTAAAAAGATCCAGAATGATT